>JAJPUD010004177.1:157537-174919 GCA_023553655.1 Myrmecobius fasciatus
AAGGAAGGAAGGAAGAAAAGGAAGGATCAAGGGAGTAAGGAAGGAAGGAAGGAAGGAAGGAAGGGAGGGAGGGAGGAAGGGAAGAAGGAAGGAAGGAGGGAGGGAGGGAGGAAGAGAGCAAAGAGAGGAAGAGAGACAGAGATAGAGGGAAAGAGAGACAGAGAGACAGGGAGACAGAGAGAATGAGCAGCAGTATGGGCAGATGTAGGAGGTTTGAGGAAAGAAGAGAAAGTTTGGAATAATTTCTGTGGGGAGTAAGATAAGGACTCAATTAAGGAAGAGCAAAAAGATTGCCTTGTAGCGTGGGTTCAGCTGGAGTTGGGTAACATGAATTTATAAATGTACCAAGTCACCACCATTGTGTGACTTTGCCCATCTCCGTTCAACAGTTTGTGAGTAGGCGTGGAGGAGGCAGATGGTGGGAGTAATCCAAGGCTGGGTGTTGGAAAGAAATGATGGCAACAGGACAAGGAGGGATTTGAAGGTAGGGGACAGTGTAGTCTTGAGAAGGAAGAACGGCCTGAGAAAATACTGAGGAGATGAGGGATTGGAGGTTCTGATGAAGACCAGGAATGGGTTCAGAAAGATTACGTACAGGGAGATGGAATAAATGAGAGGAAGCTATGTTCATGCCAGAGTTTTGCATTAGGAGAGTGCACTATTTGTGAGTAATGGTGAGATATGGTCATTCCTACGAATGACTGAGATCTAGTAGAAGAAGTGACTTAAGGAAACTGGGATTGGAAGGTTAAGGAACTGAAGGAACACCAACATAAAGGCATAAAGTAGGGACAGAGAGAAGGAGGATGACCCTTTCTTTATCTCATAAGGAATCATCCTTAAGAAAGGAGACAGAATGACTTCAGGACCAATCCATAATTCAGATTGGGTAGAAAATGTGAATTTTAAAGGAGAACTTTCAGATTAGTGGTGATTAAAGGAAGAACCTGGATGTGGCATAGGAATCAAACAGCCCCTTTTCTCCTCTGCCCCCATCTGGCACAGGTCCTTAACACTGAACAATAGCAATTAGCTTGCTGGTTGGTCCACCTGCCTCAGGTCTCTCCCTCCTAGTCCATCCTCCACATGGATCTTCCTTAACTGAAGAGAAGAGAATGCAATTCTTCTACTCAATAAACTCTCTATGTGTTTCCTAAAGCCTTTCCTACCCTAGCCCCAATTACCTTTCCAGTCTCATTGGACATGACCCCACACACACACTCTTCCCTCCAGTCTTCCTCCTGTCCATGTCTTTACCTTGAACACACCATGAATCTCGATGCTTAGACATTCCCTCTTCATCTCCACATCATGGAATCCTTCTTTTCCTTCAAGATGCACTTTAGCCATCCCCACCTGCGTGAATCTTTTCCTGAGCCCCTCAGTTCCAAAATATTAAAAGACCTGATTTTTAATTTCTTGTTATTCAGTCACATTTGATTCTATGTGATCCCATAGACATTCTCCATGGGAATTTCTTGGCAAAGATACTAGAATGGTTTCTCATTTTCCTTTCCAGGATATTCCCATTTTACAGATGAGGAATTGAGGCAAATAGGGACTAAGTGACTTGTCCAGGTTCAAACAAATAGTAACTGTCTGAGGCTGGATTTGAATGCAGATATTCCTGATCCCAGGGCAGCTGTTGTGTCCACTGCAGCCCCTACCTGCCCAATTTTTGACTACTTTAAATTTATTCTATTCTGGGTCATTTTGGAAATACATATGTATTGGGTACCCTGGTCCCACTTTCTCAGAATCAGAACAGTTGTATCTTCCTCCAAGACTCCAGAGCACACTGAGAAGTTGGAGAGTTGTCTCGAGTACTGCTGTCACTGATTTGAGCCCCCACCAATTGAGTCCCACTTTATTGTTAGAGAAATCAGCCATAGCTTCTTCAAAGATATAAGAAGAGGGGCAGCTAGATGGTGCAGTGGATAGAGCACCAGTCCTGAAGTCAGGAGGACCTGAGTTCAAATGTGGCCTCAGACACTTAACACTTCCTAGCTATATGAATGATTCTGAGAAAGTCACTTAACCCCAATTGCCTCAGGAAAAAAAAAGATATAGGAAGAACAAACATACAGTTCCCTTCAATACCTCTAGAACATAGGATGCCTTATACTACTTCAGTCTCTGGGAAAATAGGCTCAATATCCATCTCAGTTCCTCCATAGCACTAAGTTCACATCCAAAGGTAATATTGATGCTGAATAAGCCTTTATGATATGCTCTCTATTGATGTTTGCTTACATTGTGTTTCCTTTCTCTTATTTTTTTTTCTTGTAGATACGATTTTTCTTGCACAGCAAGATAAGTGTGGAAATATGTATACATATATTCGACTTGTCAAGTATTTTAACATAATTAACTTGTAGGGAGGGGAGGGGTGGGGACTGGGGGGGGGAATTTGTAACGGAAAGCTTTGTAAGGGTCAGTGTTGAAGAATTACCCATGCATATGTTTTGCAAATAAGAAGCTTTAATAAAGAAAAAAAGTCTTTATGATAGTTAAGGGTCCCCAAAAATCACTCCCATTATTTCTCTGCTCACCAATTCTGGTGTTGCTGCAACACTTGGCTAGATCCCAACTCCCAGAATCCTGTGGTTCACATTCCCATGGTTAGAGACTCCAGTACTTGCACCCAGAATGGGAAAAGAATGAATAAAAAAGCTAAGGACCCAGGCCCATTTCTTGGGAAGAAGGAAGAAAGGAAGGAACTGTGAGAGACATCATTCCCCTAGACCTGAATGAAACAAAAAAAAAAGTGGGGGAGAAGTAGTAGGGGAGAAAATGACTCAGGATTTTTTGAAGAACTACTGTAGCTAATCAATCAAAAGAGAAAAGTTCCTCCCAGCTATATGGGTAGCCAACTAGAACCAGTTACATTCAAACTTCATGGTCTCTGCAAGGCATTTCCCTTCAAAGTCAGCATGATTCTCCTGAAAGGGAATCTCCCCTGAGTCTTCCAAATGGAGAAGTACATGAGCAAGTTGATGGGGCTTTCACTGGCTCTCCGAATCCCCAGTATGTAAAACAAGCATGCTGACTCCCCTGTTGGAATATAAGATCTTTGAGAATAGGGATTGTCTTTGTATCACCACTATGCCTGACACATAGTAAGTGCTTAATAATTGCTTGTTGACTGATGAGGGTCCTAGAAAGTGCTTAATAATTGCTTGTTGACTGATGATGGTCCTAATAAGTGCTTAATAATCACTTATTGACTGATTTATTGATGAAAGTCCTAATAAGTGCTTAATAATTGTTTGTTGACTAATGAGGATCCTAATAAGTGCTTAATAATTGCTTATTGGGGGCAGCTAGGTGGTGCAGTGGATAGAGCACCAGCCCTGAAGTCAGGAGGACCTGAGTTCAAATCTGGTCTCAGACACGTAACAGCTGTGTCACCCTGGGCAAGTCACTTAACCCCAATTGCCTCAGCAAAAAAAAAAAAAAATTGCTTATTGATTGATTTATCGATGAATTGAGTGTTGACTGATTGATGAGGGTCCTTCCAGCTTTGACATGTTCCCTCCAATATTCCATGGTCCAGGGCCCCCTCGCTCTAATATTCCATATTTTAAGAGTCCTTCTAATTCTGACATTGCTGGGTCACAGCATATGACCCTCCCAGCTCTAACTGTGTTCTCACAAGCCTTTTACTATGTGTCTTTATCCGACCTTTCCAGCTTATTGCACATGTTCCGTGTCCTAGGCTAACCAGCCTATTTGCTGTTCCTTTTCATGACATGATCGCCTCTGGAAATCTTTGCATAAACTATCCCCTGGGTTTGGAATTGTTCACCTCCGCTGCCTGGAACACTACCTGGATTCTTTCTGGCTCAATTCCAGTTCCAAAGAGAGACGTTCTTTTACTGAGTTCCCCTCCAAAAATTACTAATACCCTTTCACTAGCAAAACTACTTTATATTCATTCTGTATTCATTCATCTGAACATATATTATATCTCTCCTCCCCCAACCCCAGAAGAATATAAGCTTCTTGAGGATAGAGATCATTTCCCTTTGTTGCGCTGATGTTCCAAACCCCCTCCCAGGTCTTACAGAGTTAGATGCAAAGGCTCAGACAATTTTCTTCTCTGCTCCCTTTCATTGCTGACATCCCATATGCTAAGTTTTTTTTTTCCTGCTTTAACATTCTAGGCTTTTTCAAAATAATAATTTAAGTACGCCTTCATTGGGAAGGTACACATGTCTCTCAAACAACATATGCTGCCTCTGAAATCTTCATAGAAAGTATTTTTGTATTATCCAGGGATTTCTGGATTAACTATGCTCTATTCTTCCTCCATCTGTGTAGATCACTGAAAGGAGGCTGTGTGATTGATTGATGAGCTCATTTAAAAGCCATTTCCTAAACTGAGAGGTGTGATGTTTGGGATTGGGAGCTGGGAACTGGTTTCAAATTCCATTATGTATCTTTGGGCCTTTCTCCTCCCTGAGTCTCAGTTGGAGAAGGTTGGACCAAATATCGTTATCTTTCTGACCGGCTCTGTATCCAGCTGTAATCAAGGCTTTGCACCCCATACAGAAGTACCCTAAGAGGGTTATAGTCAGGCAGAGGATGACCTGTACCCATTTTGTACAGGTAAGAGGCCCAAACGGGGCCTTCCACAATCTGAGACTGAGAGCTGGAAGGGGCCTCAGAGGCTCTAGGCAGTTCAGCCCCTTTATTTTGTAGTCCCAGAGCACTTGCCTATGGCCATCCAGGTTAGATAGGATATGGACCCAGAATCAGCTCTTTCCACTGTACCATACTGCCCTGTTAGCCACAGTCTTGAACCCCCCAAAGATTAACTGAGTATTTAGTCTCTTTCCTTACAAAGTGGCAAGCCCTGCTCCAGACTAGACTGGGCAGGAGTGGGGGGTAGGGCTGGTGAGGTGGAGAGGGCCCAGGGGACCCTTGCCTGACCAAGGGGCAACAAGAGCAGAGAATGGAGCCAGAAACTGTCTGAGTCAGAGTTTCCCAAGGAAGACAAAATAATTAAGCCCATCAGTAGGATAAGAACCAGAATGGGTCCCTGGACAAGGATGGTATTTCTCACCCACCCCACCAATCCCAGTGGGAGGGGATCTAAGAGATGTCATCTTTTCTTTGGGTTGGAGAGAGAAAGATACATTGCAACCTTTTTAAAAGGAAAAACAGACATCTTTGGCTCTGTGTGTGTGAGAGAGAGAGAGAGAATGGGGAGGTAGGAAGAGAGAAAGAGAGAGAGAGAGAGAGAGAGAGAGAGAGAGAGAGAGAGAGAGGAGGGGGAAAGAGGAGGAGAAAGAGGAGAAGGACAAGGAGGAAGAAGAAGAGAAAAAAGAAGAAGAAAAAGAAAAAGAAAGAGGAGGAGGAGGAGGAAGAAGAGCATCAGGGAGAAAGAAAGTGAAAAGAAGGGAGGGAGAAAGACAGTCAGATTCAGGGGAGACAGAAAGGAAGGAAGACATGCAATAGAGGTGAGAGCTTTGCAGAGGATGTGCATAACCTGAGATTTCCAGGCAGAGTGAGAGTCAGAGAAGCTTGGAATTTGGCCAACCTTGGGGAAGAAAGCTGGGGATGAGGAGCCAAAGAAGGGGAGAAGGGCTGATGGAGCCAGAATCTAGGTTGGGAGGTTGGGGGTGGGGTGGGACAGAAGACTGGGTGGGTTGGGATTCCTGTGACACTTGGAATATCAGCCCTGCCATAGACATTCTGATGTTATCGGGGCACTTGCCTTCTGTGGGCCTCAGTTTCTTCATCTGCAAGATGAGGAGGGTTTCCAAGTGATCTTTAATGTTCCTCCCAGCTCTGACCTCCTGGGTTCTAAAGGCCCTCCCAGCTCTGACATCCTGGGTTCTAAGGGCCCTCCCAGCTCTGACCTCCTGGGTTCTAAGGGCCCTCCCAGCTCTGACATCCTAGGTTCTAAGGGCCCTCCCAGCTCTGACCTCCTGAGTTCTAGGCCCCTCCAGCTCTGACATTTTATGTTCTAAGATGCCTTTCAGCCGGACTCTCTGTTCTAAGGGCCCTCCCAGCTCTGCTACTCCATGAATCAGCTCCCTTTGCCTGAAGGCCCCAGCACTAGATGGAATCCCCAGGCTCAGCTAAGATCCAACCCCACAGCATGGCCCAGGGCTCTCTGCTACTACAAAAGCTGGAGCTGCTCCCCTGGTCACGGTACAGAAGACAGAGCCCCGCTGGGAGATTAGCATATTCATTTATGGAAATAGCCCACCAAGGTTGTCTAGTTTGTGGAAAGTGGGGGAGGAAAAGGATGATTCACCGAGGAGCAGGGGGCACCTTTTGCTGAGGGTACGTCCTCGGGAACCGTTTTCAGCCTTTTCCTGTGATGTTAGTGAGGGGAAACTGGATTTGGGTTGTGGGGAGGGAAGGGAGAAGGAAAAATCAGACTTTCTAATTGAAAGCAATAATAATAACATTTGCATTCAAGAGAGCTAGCACCTGCACCTAGGGCTGGAGGAAATAAAGTCTTAGGGAGGGAACAAGGTGTCTGCCCCAGGAGTCTCCAACCTAACCCAGAAAACCATTAGAGAATAAATAAAGACTATTTAATGATGAGCATCCAGAGATGAGAGGCTAATGTTGGCCAAAGTAGCACTGATGGGAGCAGGGGCAACGTGAGCTGGGCCCAGAAGGATGGGTAGCATTTTGCTGCCTGGAGAAGAGAAAAGGGCATTCTAGGAGGGAGGAACAGCCTGAGCAAAGGGGTGGAGATGGGAATGAGCATGGCTTGTTCCATGAGAGCCAGGAAGCTACAGAGGGGACCGGTGGGGACACTTCTGACAAGACTGTTTTCTTGGCTCAGGCTCCTGTGGACACCCTGAGGGCCTTTCTACACTCTCTCCAGCCCCCGGAGATCCCCTTTGCCAGATCTGCAGGAGGACCACTCATAAGGCTGAACAAGACTGGCAAAGGGCTTCTGAGGAATGGACTGACCCCGGAAACAGGTGGATTTATGGAAAACCTCCCTTTGAATCCTAGTTCTGTTCCCTTTATCTGTATGGTTATTGTCGTTTGCCCTTCCTTTTCAAAAAGGAGCAAGACATCAGGGAGATGAGGGTGGTACGGAGCAAGTTATTGCCCCTCTCTGCCTCAGTTTCTCTCGTGAGAGAAGTAGAAATGATCTCTCAGATTCCCCTCAATGCTCCCTCCCTCCTTCCCTTGTCTGCTTCCTGACTCTAATCTCCATCCCTCCGCCCCATCCAAGACTCATCAATTCTGGAGGGAAGAGGAAGACATTAGATGTACTTCTTGGCAGAGACCAAACAAGGCTGAGGAGGGAGGGATCGCGTGTATAAACATTCTGATAGCCAGAAGAGAGGAATTACCGAATTACAATTGATTTTCTACTGTTAATGAAGCATGAACTCGTGTGATTGCATCTTGAAAAGATTTATAATTATTCATTGAATCTAGGAAGATAATTAAACTTCATTAAGTGCAGACATGACAAGCTTTCCGAGCAAGGCCAGACCTCCACCCTGGGTTCCAGATCTGAACAGGAGATGCGCTTCTTTAACAGTGTCAGGAAGGAAGGAGGGAGCGAGGACGGAGTCAGCAGAGAGGATGGGGGAGCTATTAGGGAAAGGGAAAGCCAGGATATCTCAAGGCAAATCCCCCCAAGTCAACCTCTTGGGCTCCTCTTCCCTCTCTGAACTGTTGTGCCACATGTATCAGTTTCCCTCAATTGCTCTGTCTGAGGCACAGTTCCCAATATCAGTTTCCCTAAATTGCCCTGTTTTCCTTAATGCTACAGTTGCCATGTACAAAACTTCCCTTAATTGCTCTGTCCCAGAATAGCAACCCCCACTTCCTGACCTTCAGAAATAATTGGACTCACATTCCAATGGAATCATAAAACTTCCAAATGGCCAGCCTCGACATCCCCCTTATCTGTATGACCCACACTTACTGTCTCAGTTTCTCCAGCAGCTTTCACTCCCTACCTGAATTTATAACTTTACTACTCTTCTTCCCCTCACTCCCTACCTGTCAGAATTGAATTAACAGTTTCTTTTGAACCCCTGATATCTCTCAGCTGTTCTTTCTCCCCGAGCTATAGGAACCTATATAAATCCATGACTTGCCTCAATGGATCACTGAATACTTTGTGACGTTAGTCCTATTCAGTCGGTTAGTCTTATATCTGGATCAATAAAGTAATATCTAATCTCTAATGTGTGATACTATCTCAGTTTCTCCCTGAGCATAACAGAACAACCTCTCCCTCCATTCCTCTTCTTCCCTCTACCTTGGACAAATGAGGTTTCCCTCCCTGATTCTCAGTTTCTTCATCTGAAAATCTATTTAAAAAAACAAATTATCTTTGGGAATACAGATCTTTAAGGACCCTTCTAGTTCTTAGATCTAGGTAAATCAGAACTGGAGTTAGAAAGATTTGCTAACTGTGGGATTCTTAGACTTAACCACTGCTGCCTCAGTTTCCTCCTCTGTAAAAAGGCATAATCATAGTGCTCCCTCCCAGGACAGTTGTGAGGCACAAATGAAATGATATTTATAAATGGCTTTGCATAATGCCTAGCACATAGTAGGTGCTTAATAAATATTTGTTTTCTTACTTTCGATATTCCAATATCAATTTTTGGTTAGTGAAAGTCAGCTCTAATCTGAAAATGAAGGTTCACCGCATGGGTTGTGCTCCCCATTGTTGGAGCTGTTGTAGAGGAGACCCTTGTTCAGGTATAGGTTGGACCAGGTAGCTTAAGGGGACCACCTAAGGGTGATTTTTTTCATTCTAGGATTTAGCACATTCTGGCATATAGTAGGTGTTTAATAAATGCTTGTTGCTTGGTTGGCTAATCTAGTGGGGAAAAGGTAATATAGGATCTAGAAAGAGAAGATCATAAAATTTGGGAAAGAGTGATCATATTCTTTAATCCCATCATTTTATAGCCTCGGAGAATATGGTCATTTGGAGTCAGAAGTCCTAGGTTCAAATCTTGCCTGTGTGACCTTGGACGAGTGTATGGCCCTTGGTTTAGTAAAAATCAGTTCAGTAAAAATCAGGAGGTTGAACCCCTTCCAGGTCTAACCCTTTCATCTCACGCTCCATTCTTTCTTGTTCTGTCTAGCCATAGTGGAAAACCCAAGAATCACAACTTTTCCCAAGAGGAACAGCCTCCTCCAGAAATGATAAGGGTTCCTACTTAGAAGCCTTTATTCATGCAGAGGCTTGGCTTTTCCCTCTCTGCTGGGATCAGTGGAGGGGATTCTGGTCATTTACGGTAGAAAGCCTCTGAAGACTCTTCCCACTGTGTGACTCTGTGAAAGGACTTACCCAAGATCCTACAGCTAGAAAATAGCAAAGCTTGAATTAAAACCCAGTTTCTTTTATTCCAAATTCTACACCTTCTCTGCTAAACCAAGATGCTTAATTTGCTTATTTTAAAATAAAAAAAAACAGACTCCCCAGTCAATTTTGCCAGTTTCTTTTAAAAATGATAGTTCACCATTGTATATATTTTCAGATTTTTTTTTGATATATTAATCAATTTTACTGAGTTTTTTTTTCTTCCTTTTTTTTCCTTTAAAAATTCTTTATTATTAGAGATGGCTCTCTGGGAGAAGAGATGAGGGAAATAGGGAATATAGATAGACAATGTAAAAACCAAAGACACCAATAAATTTATGGTTTAAAAACAAAACTTCACATTTTTATAATACTTTAGGGTTATAGAATTAGAAAACACTTCTTTTACAACTCATGGTGCAAGAATTATTATCCCCTCTTTACCAATGAGAAAATTTAGTTTCAGAGGGGTGAGATGATTGTGTAATGGAAACCCTCGATTTGGAATCTGATCTGAATTTAAATCCCAATTGTACAACTTAGTAACTGGGTACATGGATTTGGGCTGTTTCCTCTTGTGGACAGTTAAGGGCTGCTCGGTGGAGCCATAATGCATATACCAAATAGACTCAGTTCAAATCTGACCTCAGATACTTACTTACTGTGACCCTTTGCAAGTCATCTAAACCTATTGGACTCAATTTCCTTATCTATAAAGTGAGCTAGAGAAGGAAACGACAAACCACACATCTTTGCCAAGAAAATCCCAAATAGGGTCAGGAAGGGTTGAATATGACTGAACAACAGCCAGAAGAAGATGCTTTCTGCTCTCAAGCCTGTGAATCTATGTCTTACCTGGGATTTAACCACTAGACCTGTGCTATGAGAAGAGAGAATTCACTCTTGTTTGACCAGAGATGTCCAGCAGGAACCTCCCAGAGGATGACTAAGAAGTGCTTTTTCACATTCTCCTCCTCCAATTCTGGAAGGCTTTCCCTTCTTCCATCCAACAGGAGGAACCATCCCTCTACTCCTTCAGAGCACGATCCAGGTGTCTTCTTCATACACTGTCCATCAGCCTTTCTTGATCTCCAAAGAGTTAACAGCCTGACTCTCTTTGGAATATACTTTGTATATCTGTGTACATGTATGTGTGGGGGGGTCAAAATTATGTTTTGGACTAGATAAAAAAGGCCATTCTCTACCTTATTTCTTACCCAGCCTGAATCATTGATTGGGCATTGCCTCAATTAAACTGAAACAAAGGCAAGGTGTTCCAGTGCATTCAGAGCCATCTCCAGCCATCTTGATCTACATCTAGCCATTGGACCTAGAAGGCTCCAGAGGAGAAAATAAGGCTGGTGACTCTGCACAGCTCTCCCTCACTCAAATCCCACTCACTTGTTTGTCATGGCTTCCCCTCCATGATGTCATGATTCTCTTCAAGAACAAAGGACAAACAACATATACTTTCTGCTCATTTATCTGGACAATGTTGTTACCCATCCCCATTCTATGTAGAAAAGTAGGCTCCTTGAAATATAGAACCAGGAGATCATTATACATGACAACAGCAAGAATATAAGATGATCAATTCTGATGGACGTGGCTCTCTTCAACAATGAGATGATTCAGGCCAGTTCCAATGATCTTGTGACGAAGAGAGCCAAGAGAGAGAGGACTGTGGGAACTGAGTGTGAATCACACCATAGTATTTTCACCTTTTTGTTGTTTTTTGCTTGCATTTTGTTTTCTTTCTCATTTTTCCCCTTTTTGATCTGATTTTTCTCGTGCAGCACACTTATGGAAATATATAGAGAAGAATTGCACATATTTAACCTATATTGGATTACTTGCTGCCTTGGGGAAGGATGGGGGGAAGAGAAGGAGAAAAAAATTTGGAGCACAAGGTTTTGCAAAGGTGAATGTTGTAAACGATCTACACGTGTTTTAAAAATAAAAAGCTTTAATAAAAAAAGAACAAAAGTTCCTTGTTTTAAAAATCTTTATGTCTCCTCTCCTCATCATATTGTAGTTGCTTATTAAATAAACAAATGAATGAATTATACAACACTGGAATATTCTGTCTCATATCCTCAGTAAAGACAAGCTTCCAAGGCAGAAACTGTTTCATGTTTTCTATGTGTCCTCTGCATCTATGGCTTGCATATTCTGCCTTAACAAATGTTTGTTAAACTGAATTAAATTGTTGAGGGTAGACATAGATTAGGACGGCTTTAGAAGGAGCTTCCTTGTTGTGAGGGGGTGGAAGGAGGAAGGCCCAATTAATGCTCTGCTCTGGGCTCAGGCCTTGGCCCTTGGCTCTTTGACAGATTCAGGAAAAGGGCCAGTTCCTGGCCATTAGAGCTGCCTTTCAGTGACCAAGATGAAGTCTTGAGTGAAGAGACTATTTACTGAAATCTGGCCCAAGGCCAAGTCTGAATAATGGGGACAGGCCAGAATCGGACAGCTTTCATTTGTTCTGACTGGCCTTGGGATCCTAAGACACCAGGAGAGCTCAGATGCTCATTGCTTTGGGGAGACTCCTCTCTCTCCTCAATTCTACAAGACAGAAGGGATGGCCGGGTCAGACCAGGAACGAGGGTAGGGCAGGCAGGGTGTTCTCAGCTGCCTACCTCAGGGGGCAGATTCCAGGCTGACCCTTCCTTTTCATGATTGCACCATCACTCGGGACCCATCTTTCTATCCCACTTCCTAGGGTGGTTCTTCCCTCCCTTCCCCTCCAGCTGCCTACTCAGTGGAATTGGACCCAAGTACCAGGATTCCAAAAGAAAGCTTTGACGTGCAAGCATTCTGCTGGAGGGCCCTTCTCGTGACCCAGGCAGGTTTTTTTTTCTCCCTCTGACAACAGAGGCTTCCAAAGCTTAGCATCCTGAGGCGATCAGAGCTTATTAAGATTTTAGTCTCAGGAAGAGGGACCTGGCAATGTCGCATAAAAGTGGCCAGAAATGAATCGCTGTTTTCTCAGGCTGTTTATCTGGGTCAAGTAAACTGCAGGATGCACCTATGGTCAAGGCATAGGCACTTAGCTTCTCTCAGGGAGCTGAGGCTGGGGTGGGGAGGGGTCTGTGCTGGGAGTCTCTTTCATCTTCACTCCAGTGTAAACTTGCTGGGTTCCAATGTGGGTGTGACTGGCATCTTACCAACCTTGCCCCCTATCAGCAACAGAACCAGGAGAACCCAGGGCAAAAGAACTGGAATATGGCAGTGGGTTTCAGCTGAGACTAGAGTGGGGAGGGGTCTGTGTCAGGGGTCTCTTTCATCTCCACTCCAGTGTAAACTTGCCAGGTTCCAAGGTGGGAGTGCCTGGCATCTTACCAACCTTGCCCCCTATTAGCAGCAGAACCAGGAGAACCCAGGACAAGTAGGGAAACTGGAATATGGCAGTGGGTTTCAGCTAAGGCTGACAGGAGGGACAAATGTGTTCCATAGATGGGGGACGGCCTGGGCACAGCAATGGAAACATAGGATGGAATATCGCACACAAGCCAATTTGACCATTCACAGGGAAGTCATTTGAAATTAGGCTGAAACTTTAGGCAGAAAAGTAACAAATCTTCAAGTCTGTTTTACACTCTGGCTGGTGAGTTGCTTTTCCAAGAAACAACACAATGAGTTGTAGAATGGGGAAGCAAGAGGCAGGTGAGGTTCCTAGAAACCCGTAGTGACTTGGCTGTGTAATCAGGAGCTCTCCCTTCCCTTTTCCCTCTGTGTTATAAGATGGCCTAGGAGACCGTTCATCCCACTGGGGAAGGCAGGCAGGAAATGGTATGGAGTGTTGCTATTCTCCTAGGTATCTTGCCTAGTCTCCCTTTGGGTTTTGCACTGCTTTGGACCCAGCATACAGAATACAATAGCAAGCAAGCAAGCCAACAAGAACCCATGAAGCACCTACTATGTGTTGAGAAATACTAGGTGGAAATAAAATGACAAAAGTGAGAATCCCCAATCTCAAAGAGTTACTTCTAACTGAGGTGATGACACATACACATCTCCAATTCTTTTAACCTTCACTGGTAAAGGGATTTCCCAGTGTGAAACTCTCCACCATCACAGACCTAGAGTTCCTTTACAATTTACAGTATTAGAGTTTCCTGAGGCCCTTTGAGGTGTAGGAACTCTCCCAGAGTGACAGAGCCAGTTATAGAGATGGGACCTGAGCCCAGACCTTCTTGATAATGAAGCCTATCTGTACCCACTATAACATATTATCTCTCTGTGTGCAAAATTTGTACTGAGGAAACAAATGGCACAATGGCTTCAAGTCAGAAGATCTGGGTTCAAATGTGGCCTAACTGTGTGACTGAGAAAATCACTTAACCTCTGGCTGCCTCCATTTCTTCACATGTGGAATATGGATAATGACAATACCTACCTTGCAGGGTTGTTGTGCAGGTGAAATGAGATAATGTTTGTTAAGCACTTAGCACAGTGTCTTGCACATAGTAGGTGCTATCTAATACTTCCCCCTTCCATTCCATTGTACAAGGTTATAGTATTAATGGAGGGGAAGCATTAGCAGCAGGAAGAAATCCTGAGGGGCTTCAGATAGGAAGTGGCAAGTCAGCAGAAGGTAGAAGGAAATTAGGGATTTTAACTTGCAGAGATGAGGAGAGGGAGTTCCAAGTAGGGGAGGCAGCCCACACAAAGATATAGAAACAAATCTTTGTCTTTATGTAAATATATATATATATATATATATATATATATATATATATATATATATATATATATATATATATATAGTAACCAGGAGAGGCAAGATTTGAACCTTGGATCCATATTCTTTCTAATATAAAAAAGCAGCCATCTTCCCTTTTGGATCATCTCATCATTGTCAGTAAAAAACAGTCCCTATTAAATAGTCTTCACCCACCACAAGTGACACGCTTGATCTACACGCCCAATTTGGAACCTGAGAAATGTGATCCTTCCTTTTCGGAAAGGAGCCCCAAGATCCCTGCAAGGACACTGGCTGCCCACTCTAGGCCTGGCCTCCAAGGCAGGGCAGGAATGGGAACATACAGAAGCAGGACCTTCTGACTCCTAGTATTTGGTTCTTTCTACTTCCACTGAGGGAGTCCCCCCCACCAGAGCCCCAAAGCCAGGACACGTCAGAAATAAAATCTGAGCCCAGGTGTTTGTTTCTGCCTCTGAGGTCAGCTCTTTATCAGAGGGTCCTTTCCAGGCTGGAGGTCAGGCAAGGCCCGGGCCCTCAAGTTACACTCTTCCCACTGCTGAGCCCCAAAGTCCTGGTCCAGCCTGCTGGCCCCCCGACTCCTCCCCCCTCAAACTTCACCCTGCTCACTTTATGGCCCCAATATGATTCTTATTCTGGAGAGAAACTGGGCCCCATTTTATGTTTTATAGCTTCAGAAAGGACATTTTTTACCTTCTTCCCCAAGATCTGCAGCCAGGGGGAACAGGCCGATAAATCGCCAAGGCTGTGCCGTGATCGATGGCCCAGCAAGGAGCCCACCGGATTACAGGCGGAGTAAAGACTCAAGTTCAAGTTTACCTACTTCCTTTACTATTTTTTCTCCCCCCCAACACCCCTTCCTAAAGAACACTGAGCCCTCTACCACTTCTGACCAATCAGCCCTGAAATAAATGAGCTCTGGAGCTCTCGAGGGCTGGACTTGAACATGAAATACTTGGTTCAGTACCTCCTAGTCCTGTGACCTGCTAGAAGTTATTTAACCTCCCCAACCTCAGTTTCTCTATCTACAAAGTGGGAGTTATAGTATTGTCCTAACTACCTCACTGGGTTGTTGGGAAGAAAAGAATTTTGGAAGCTTTAAAGTCCTATAGAAATATCAACTATTATCTTCTGACTGAGCCTGTCAGTTTCCTAAATATAAAAAACATGAAACTAGGAGTTAGAAGACCTGGATCCCAGTCTTGAACAAAACACTCAGACTCTCTGGGCCTTTATTTTCCCATCTGCTAAATGGTCTCCCTTAACACTTTCTGTTTTAACATAGTATGTTCCAAAGCTCTCCAAGCTCTGATGTTTTATGTTGTTGGAACGTCCCTCTCAGTTCTGACAGTCAATATTCTAAAGTTTCTTGCAGCTTGGACATAAATTCCAAGGGCCCTCCCAGCTCTGACAGTCTCTGTTCTAAGGGCCCTTCCAGCTCTGACCTCCTGGGTTCTAATGACCCTCCCAACTCTGACATCCTGGGTTCTAAGGGCCCTCCCAGCTCTGACCTCCTGGGTTCTAAGGGCCCTCCCAGCTCTGACCTCCTGGGTTCTAAGGGCCCTCCCAGCTCTGACCTCCTGGGTTCTAAGGACCCTCCCAGCTCTAACATCCCGGGTTCTAAGGGCCCTCCCAACTCTGACCTCCTGGGTTCTAAGGGCCCTCCCAGCTCTGACGTCCTGGGTTCTAAGGGCCCTCCCAGCTCTGACGTCCTGGGTTCTAAAGGCTCTCCCAGCACTGACCTCCTGGGTTCTAAGGGCCCTCCCAGCACTGAAATCCTGTGTTCTAAGGTTACCCTCAGTTCTGATCTCCTTTGACCCTATAATTCCATGTCTGATACCACGTAAAGCTTGGGACAAAGACTTGAAGCTCGGGATACTTCAGTGGGTAGCCCTGTCAGGCCCAGGCCTGGTTGCCGATGGGGACCCCCTGTGGGCATGTGTGACCATTCCAAATGGCATAGAAGGGGCCCTCATTCAGGACAATGGCCTGGAGTCATTGGAGGGCCTGGAGCTGGCTTAGTGAGTCTTCCATGCTGACGGAGAGAGAGACCATCCGGGGCACCCTCCATCCTTCTTCCCATTCCCTGCAGATGCAGAGAAATAACTCCCCCAGCAGAGCCCAGTGGGCCCTTTGCATTTCCATGGGAGCCCTCCTGTCAGAGGAAGGCCATTGGTACCCCAGCTTTGCCCTGATAAGGAAGCGCCAAAGATGCTATCCAAAATATTCATCAGCCGGCGTGGTCAGCATCACCCCCCTGGATGAACTTGGCCCTAAAATAAGTCATTGGAAGACCAGGCAGGACATCTGGAGCCAGCCAGCTCTGAGCAGAGCAGATTAGCATCGGAGTTGTGTCTTCCTCATTATTTCAGCTCATCAGTTTTTTCAAGGCCCAAAAGGGGGGCAACGAGCCAGAGCCGGCCAGGAGCCAAGATTGGAGGGCTCGGCCTGAGCCAGACTCCCCTAAAACACCTCACACTCAATCGCTTCTCGGGCTCCATCGACCCGAGCTAAATCCTGGAAGCGGCTGGATGGAGACCAGGTGAGCCTCACCTCAGCCAAGTAAGAAAGATGGTCCCCCCTGAAGGGAAACGGATTTGGGGAGGGCAGAGAGGGGACCAGTGTGGGCGGACTCATCAGGGGCAAACAGGCCAGCTAATCCTGAGCCTGGCCCCAGTGGGGTTTGTACCACACCAGCCAGGAGGCTCTTCTATGCCTTTCCAGGGAACAGACACTTTTAGGGGGAAGCGGGCAAAGGATGGAGATTCTGGAGCTGATAAGAGGAGCCTCCCCCAGAACGCTGCCATCAGCCTTTTTTAGCATCCGCAGCCAGACCTCATTAATTTGGATGGCAATGCCTCCTCCACTCTCCTTCTCCCTTCTTTTTCCATCAGGTCTTGTTCTTCTTTCCCATCTTTCCTATTCTTTCTTTTCTTCCTCCTCTTTCTGCTATTCTCCATTCCCCCCTTCTTTCTTCCTGCTCTGTTCCCTCTTTCTCTCCCTCATCCTTTCTCCTTCTTCTCTTCTCTATGCTACTTTTTTTTCCTTTTTTGCTTCCTTTTCTCCATTATCTCTTCCTCCTCTTCTTTCTTTTCTCCATAACCCTACTATTTCCTTCCTCCTTTTTCCATCTTTTCTTTTTTCCTTTTCTTTCTGATTTTTCCCAATCCTCCATTCTCTTCTCCTTCCTTTACTCCTTATATTTCTCTTCTTCTTTCTCCCTCTTCCTCCTCTTTTCATACATTTTTTTCTTTCCTGATACATTATTCCCTCTTTTCTTTTTCTTTCTTTTCCCAATTTTCACCAAACCTCCATTCTCTTCTCCCTCCCTTACTCCTTGTATTTC
>JAJPUD010004177.1:174929-207200 GCA_023553655.1 Myrmecobius fasciatus
TCCTGATCTTCCTCTCTGTTCTTTACAAAAGCTCAGCTTCACAATATGATAGAAATGAAAATATATTTTAAAGGATTGCACATGTTCAACCTATGTCCGATTGCTTACTTGTCTTGATGGAAGGGGAGGTAAGAAGGGGGGAAGAAAAATTTGGACACAAAGTCTTACAAAGATGAATGTTGACTGGAGCAATTAGGTGGCACAGTGGATAGAGCACCAGCCCTGCAGTCAGGAGGACCTGCGTTCAAATCTCGTCTCAGATACTTAAACATTTCCTAGCTGTGTGACCCTGGGTAAGTTTTGCCTCAGCAAAAAAGAAAGAAAAAATGAATGTTGAAAATTATCTTTGGGGGGCAGAGCCAAGATGGCAAACTTCAGACAGCGTTCTCTGTGAGCTCCTGAGACCTTCCCTAAGACCCAGACAAATGAGCTTCCGAAACTGGTTCTGGAGTGAGGTTCGGGATGAACTCTCCCATAAAACAGAAGTGGGTAGCAGACTGGATTAAAAGCCAGAATCCTACAATATTTTGTTTACAAGAAACACATCTAAAACATAGAGATACATACATAGTGAAGGTAAAGGGCTGGAGCAGAATCTTCACCAAATACTTGGACTACAATCCACTTCTATCAACAATCTACTTTGAAAAAACTCCGGAGGTTAGTCTCAGGGGATCGCCCGCTGGCCGCAATCAGACACCAGCGCGCCTGGGGTGGAAGTCGGCTACGACAGAGGAGGATTTTAGGCATCCAGGAAGCCCCTGGGAGATGCCTGGGCCACTTTGCTCTACTTGCGGGCAGGTGCTTTGGCAGATCTGCCTTTGGTAAAGAGTGGATTGAGAGCAGCTGAAAACTTGGTCCTAGTGCGGATCTAGCCCAACCAGCCTCAGACGGGAAGTCAACTTGGCAAACTGCCCCAGGGCAAATTGAAACCGCAGCAGTATTCCCTGCTGGTGACTGATACCTCAGCTGAAAACCATGAGCAAGAAGCAGAAGAGAGCTCTCACCATAGACCCCTTTTACGGAGAGAAAGTAGAGAAGTCGCCAGATCCTGAGATTCTGAAAACAATCCCAGATGAAGCCACAAAGGCAGACTTAAGCTGGTCTCCCTTTCAGAAGGCTTACCTGGAAGATTGCATAAAGAATCTCAAAAGAGAGCTAGAAGAAGAATGGGGAAATAAATTGAGATCAGGGTAACAGAGATATCAAAAACTGGAAAACAGGACTGGTGAATTGGAAAAAGAAAACAATTCACTGAAAAACAAAATTGGTGAATTGGAAAAAATCACCAATTCACTGGAAAATAAAAATGGTGAATTGGAAAAAGACAACAATTCACTGAAAAACAAAATTGGTGAATTGGAAAAAGACAACAATTCATTGAAAAATAAAATTGGCAAAATGGAAAAAGAATGCATTGCATCAAGAAACTCAATTGGCCAGCTACAAAAAGGAGCTAAAAAAAGATAATTGAAGGAAATAATACTTTAAAAATTAAAATTGAACAAATAGAAGTAAATGACTCAATAAGACTTCAAGAATCAGTCAAACAAAAACAAAAAAATGAAAAAATAGAAGAACATATGAAATATCTCCTAGGAAAAAACAACTGACTTGGAAAACAGATCCAGGAGAGACAATCTAAGGATTATCAGACTCCCTGAAAGCCACGATGAAAAAAAGAATCTTGATGCTATCTTCCAGGAAATCATGAAAGAGAATTGCCCTGATGTTTTAGAATCAGAAGGCAAAATTGGCATTTGAAGAATTCACCGATCACCTCCTGAAAGAGACCCCAAAATTAGAACCCCAAGGAATATCGTGGCCAGATTTCAGGACTATCGCACCAAGGAAAGGATATTGCAAGCAGCTAGAAAGAAACAGTTCAAATACCGAGGAACTGTAATTAGAATTACACAAGATCTGTCAGCTTCCACATTAAAGGATCGAAGGGCTTGGAATCAGATATTCCAAAAGACAAAAGAACTTGGATTACAGCCAAGAATAAATTATCCAGCTAGAATGAGCATCATCTTCCAGGGAAGAAGATGGTCATTCAATGATACAGGAGAATTTCACCTATTTCTAATGAAAAGACAGATCTGAACAAAAAATTTCACCTCCAAATACAGAACTCAAGAGAAGCATAAAAAGGTAAAAAGGAAAGAACTCTTGAGAACTATATTTCTACTATAGATATCCTTAAAGAATGGGGGTATAATTCGATTTTTCTTTGATAATAATGGAAAGGAAATTAGAGGTGGAAGGGATACCATACTGAAAAAGAAAAGGGGGGGGAAGGAGGCAAAATAAAGTAAAAATAAAGGAGGTAAAATAAGGTAAAATCTCATAAAGAGACATAGAAGATCTGATATAATTGAGGGAAAGAAGGGAGGGCGATAAGTATTGTGTAAACCTTACTCTCATTAGATTGGACTCTAAGAGAGTATATCAGACACATTTGGCTTCAAAGAAACGCATGACCCTCCTTGTGGGAAGGTGGGAGGGAAAGGAGAAAAGGAAAGGGATAAACTAATAGAAGGATTAGGAGAAAAGTATAAAGGGGAGGGAGGGATTCTAAAGGGGAGAGGACTATTGGTGGGAGGTGATGATCAAAAATAAAGTACTGGGGAGGGGGGAAGGGAGAGAGGGGAAAGGGAAGAGAAAGGGAAAGGGTAAATAAGATGGCAGGGAATACAGATATAGTTATTTTAACTGTGAATGTGAACGGGATGAACTCTCCCATAAAACGGAAGCGGGTAGCAGACTGGATTAAAAGCCAGAATCCTACAATATTTTGTTTACAAGAAACACATCTAAAACATAGAGATACATACATAGTGAAGGTAAAGGGCTGGAGCAGAACTTCTATGCTTCAGGTGAACAAAGAAAGGCAAGGGTAGCAATCCTTATCTCGGATCAAGTAAAAACAAAAATAGATCTAATTAAAAGAGATAAGGAAGGAAACTATATTTTACTAAAGGGTACCATAGACAATGAAGTGGTATCAATACTAAACATATATGCACCAAGTGGTATAGCATCCAAATTCCTAGAGGAGAAACTAACAGAGATGCAAGGAGAAATAGACAGTAATACTATACTAGTGGGGGATCTCAACCTTGCTCTCTCAGAATTAGATAAATCAAATCACAAAATCAATAAGAAAGAAGTTAGGGAGATAAACAAAAGGCTAGAAAAGTTAGGTATGATAGATCTCTGGAGGAAATTGAATGGTGATAGAAGGGAGTATACTTTTTTCTCAGGGGTTCATGGAACTTATACAAAAATTGATCATGTGTTAGGGCATAAAAACCTCAAAATCAAATGCAGAAAAGCAGAAATAGTAAATGCATCCTTCTCAGATCATGATGCAATAAAACTCACATGTAATATAAGGCCAGGAGAAAATAGACCACAAGTTAATTGGAAATTAAATAATCTAATCCTGAAGAATGAATGGGTGAAAGAGCAAATTATAGACACAATTGATAATTTCATCCAGGAGAATGACAATAATGAGACAACATACCAAAATTTGTGGGACATGGCTAAAGTGGTTATAAGGGGTAATTTTATATCTCTAGATGTTTACTTGCATAAAACAGAGAAAGAGAAGATCAATGAACTGGGCTTACAGTTAAAAAAGCTAGAAAAAGAACAAATTAAAAACCCTCAATTAAATACCAAATTGGAAATTCTGAAAATTAAAGGGGAGATCAATAAAACTGAAAATAAGAAAACTATTGAATTAATAAATAAAACTAAGAGTTGGTTTTATGAAAAAAGCAACCAAATAGATAAACCTTTAGTTAATTTGATTAGAAAAAGGAAAGAGGAAAATCAAATTGTTAGTCTCAAAAATGATAAGGGAGAACTTTCCTCCAATGAAGAGGAAATTAGAGTAATAATTAGGAGTTTCTTTGCCCAACTTTATGCCAATAAATTTGATAATGTAAATGAAATGGAGGAATATCTACAAAAATATAGATTGCCCAGGTCAACAGAAGAGGATATAAACTATTTAAATAGCCCCATATTAGAAAAAGAAATAGAACAAGCTATTAACCAACTCCCTAAGAAAAAATCTCCAGGGCCAGATGGATTTACATGTGAATTTTACCAAACATTCAAAGAATAATTAATCCCAATACTATATAAACTATTTGAAAAAATAGGGAAAGAAGGTGTACTACCAAATTCCTTCTATGACACAGATATGGTGCTGATAGCTAAACCAGGTAGGGAGAAAACTGAGAAAGAAAACTATAGACCCATTTCCCTAATGAATATTGATGCAAAAATTTTAAGTAAGATTTTAGCAATGAGATTACAGAACGTTATCCCCAGGATAATACACCATGACCAAGTAGGATTTATACCAGGAATGCAGGGCTGGTTCAATATTAGGAAAACTATTAGCATAATCAATTATATTAATAACCAAATTAACAAAAACCATATGATTATCTCAATAGATGCAGAAAAAGCCTTTGATAAAATCCAACACCCATTCCTATTAAAAACACTGGCGAGTAGAGGAATAAATGGGCTTTTCCTTAAAATGATTAGTAGTATCTACTTAAAACCTTCAGCAAGCATCATATGTAATGGAGTCAAACTAGAACCATTCCCAATAAGATCAGGAGTGAAACAAGGCTGCCCACTGTCACCATTATTATTTAATATTGTCTTAGAAATGTTAGCTTTGCCAGTAAGAGAAGAAAAAGAGATTAAAGGAATTAGAGTAGGTAATGAGGAAACCAAATTATCACTCTTTGCAGATGACATGATGATATACTTAGAGAACCCTAAAGACTCAACTAAAAAACTACTAGAAACAATTCACAACTTTAGCAAAGTTGCAGGATACAAAATAAATCCACATAAATCATCAGCATTTTTATATATTACCAATAAAGTTCAGCAGCAAGAGATACAAAAAGAAATTCCATTCAAAATAACTGTTGATAGTATAAAATATTTGGGAATTTATCTGCCAAGGGAAAGTCAGGAACTATATGAACTAAACTACAAAACACTTTCCACGGGGCAGCTAGGTGGCGCAGTGGTTAGAGCACCAGCCCTGAAGTCAGGAGGACCTGAGTTCAAATCTGATCTCAGACACTTCCTAGCTGTGTGACCCTGGGCAAGTCACTTAACCCCAATTGCCTCAGCAAAAAGCAAAAAAAAAAAAAAAAACACTTTCCACACAAATAAAATCAGACCTAGTCAATAGGAAAAACTTAAAATGCTCATGGGTAGGCCGAGCGAATATAATAAAAATGACAATACTACCCAAACTAATTTACTAATTTAGTGCCATACCAATCAAACTCCCAAGAAATTATCTTACAGATCTAGAAAAAATAGTAGCAAAATTCATTTGGGAGAACAAAAGGTCAAGAGTTTCAAGAGAATTAATGAAAAAAAAAGGCTGATGATGGTGGACTTGCTGTACCAGATCTAAAACTATATTACAAAGCAGCGGTCATCAAAACCATTTGGTACTGGCTAAGAAATAGAGTAGTCGATCAGTGGAATAGGATAGAATCACAAGACAAACTAGGCAATAACTATAGCAATTTAGTCTTTGATAAACCCAAAGACCCCAGCTTTTGGGATAAGTACTCACTATTTGGCAAAAACTGCTGGGAAAATTGGAAATTAGTGTGGAAGAAATTAGGGCTTGACCCACATCTAACACCACATACCAAGATAAGATCTAAATTGGTTCATGATCTGGATATAAAGAGTGATACTATAAGTAAATTAGAGGAACGTAATATAGTTTACCTCTCAGACCTATGGAGATGGAATAAATTTATGTCCAAAGAAGAACTGGAACTCTTAATTGAAAACCAGATAGATAACTTTGACTATATTAAGTTAAAAAGTTTTTGTACAAACAAAACCAATGCAGTCAAGATTAGGAGGGAAGCAATAAATTGGGAAATCATCTTTACATTTAAGGGTTCTGATAAAGGTCTCATCTCTAAAATAGATAGAGAATTGTCTCATATTTATAAAAATTCAAGCCATTCTCCAATCGATAAATGGTCAAAGGATATGAACCGACAATTTTCAGAGGATGAAATTAAAACTATTTATAGTCATATGAAAAGGTGCTCCAAATCACTATTGATCAGAGAAATGCAAATCAAGACAACCCTGAGGTACCACTACACACCTGTCAGATTGGCTAAAATGACAGGAAAAGATAATGATGAATGTTGGAGGGGATGTGGGAAGGCTGGGACACTGATGCATTGTTGGTGGAGCTGTGAACGGATACAGCCATTCTGGAGAGCAATTTGGAACTATGCTCAAAAAGTTATCAAACTGTGCATACCCTTTGACCCAGCAGCATTTCTATTGGGCTTATATCCCAAAGAAATCATAAAGGAAGGAAAGGGCCCCACATGTGCAAGAATGTTTGTGGCAGCCCTTTTTGTAGTGGCTAGAAACTGGAAACTGAAAGCCCTTCAATTGGAGAATGGCTGAATAAGTTATGGTATATGAATGTTATGGAATATTATTGCTCTGTAAGAAATGACCAGCAGGATGATTTCAGAAAAGCCTGGAGAGACTTGCATGAACTGATGCTGAGTGAAATGAACAGAACCAGGAGATCATTATACACGGCAACAACAATACTATATGACGATCAATTCTGATGGACATGGCTCTCTTCAACAATGAAATATTTCAAACCACTTCCAATTGTTCACTGAAGAAAGCCATATATACCCAGAGAGAGGGATGTGAAATGTGGACCACAACATAACATTCTCATACTCTTGATTGATGTTTGCTTACATTGTGTTTCCTTTATCTGATATGTCTTTTGTGTAGATAGGATTTTTCTTGCAAAACAATGATAAGTTTGGAAATATGTATACATATATTCGATTTGCCAAGTATTTTAACATAATTAACGTGCAGTGGATATCCTGCCATCTAGGGGAGAGGTGGGGAGTTGGGGGGGGGGAATCTGTAACAGAAAGCTATGTAAGGGTTAATGTTGAAGAATTACCCATACATGTGTTTTGCAAATAAAATAAAACTTTAAAAAAATGATCTCAAAAAAAAAGAAAATTATCTCTATATGTATTTGGAAAAATAAAATACTAATGTAGAAAAAATCTCAGAGATGAAAGGGAACCAGCCAACATCTAATCCAACTTCTTCATCAATGATCAGGTCCAAAACATGGTCATTCATTCAACCTTTGCCTTTGATGGAGATATTCCTCTCCTTATCTAACTGAGGCAATGTATTCATGATTATATTAGTCCTCTTTCCTCATCCTGGGTTGGGGGCAGGTGTGAAACACAGGAGAAGTTTGATATAGATACTGTTGGTAGAGAAAGGCCATTTGTTAAATATAGATGAAGTCTTTGATCCTCTCCCTGGGGAGCTTCTCCCAGTAGATGCCCACATGTGAGTTAAAGATCTCGTGTGGGGTGTTTTCTAGTGGATCTGTATCCCAGAGATCAAAAAGAGGGGAAAAGATCCACATGTTTGTAGCAGCCCTTTTTATAGTGGCAAGGAACTGGAAGCTGAATGGATGCCCATCAATTGGGGAATGGCTGAATAAACTATGATATATGAATGTCATGGAATATTATTCTGTAAAAAACGACCAGCAGGATGATTTCAGAGAGGCCTGGAGAGACTTGCATGGACTGATGCTGAGTGAAATGAGCAGAACCAGGAGATCATTGTACATGGTATCAAGAAGATTATGTGATGATCAACAACGATGGATGTGGCTCTTATCAACAATGATGTGATTCAAGGCAATTCCAATAAACTTGTGATGGAGAGAGCCATCTGTATGCAGAGAGAGAACTTCGGAGACTAAATGTGGATCAAAGCCTAGCATTTTCACCTTTTTGTTTGTTTGCTTGCTTGCTTATTTTTTTCCTTTCTCATGTTTTTTTTGTTGGTTTTTTTTTTTTTTTGGTTTTTTTGTGGGGTTTTTTGTGTTTTGGTTTGTTTTTTTTTACTTTTTGATCTGATTTTTTCTTGAGCAACATAATGAATGGAACATGTTTAACCTATATGGGATTGCTTGTTGTCTTGGAGAGGGAAAAGGAGGGGAGAGAGGGAGAAACATTTTTAACACAGGATTTTGCAAAGGTGACTGTTGAAAACTATCTTTGCATATATTTGGAAAAATAAAATACTATAATAAAAAAGAACCTGTGTGAATTTAGCCTGGACGGTAGACCCCAAAATGATTTGATACTTCTGTTTTCTTTCTTTGCTGAGTATTGGCAACTCAACAGCCCTCCCAAAAAAAGATAAACCCAACCTTAGAGGCAATATGAGGAAGTATGAGAGTTCTAGAGATTCAGGTCCCTTGGTCAGAACTGTCTGGAGGAAGACCTTGTGAGCTTTGAAAGTTAGAAAAGATTGTGGATCCCCCATTTTCTCATCAGAATTCTAGCATCATCTTCCTGCAATAACAAAAGCTGGCAGCAGTATCTGCATCCAAGGTCAAAGACACTCAACTTCCTAACTCCCCCCCCCAATGGGACAAAAGACTTACCGCAACCAAGAACTGTGAATTATTCCTTTGCTGATCACATTTTCTAAGCCTGAGTGCACTTTTCCTAGACTCTGTATGCACTTGTGAGATAGTATGTCATAGACTTTGGGGGGGGGGTGTTTTGAACAACTACTTATTGTTCCATTTGAATAAATCCCCCTTAACCAACTGGTTAAGTTGATTCAAAATTGATAATATTGGTAGAAAGCACATCATTGGTAATTTAAGGGGACAGCATTAGAGAATCATCCTAGACTTCTCAGTTACCCTGAGAACTTTGAGGGGGAGATTTCGCCTTGCTTTGAGAGAGAAAGCAGACAACAGTAGATGGAGCACTGGGCTTGAAGTCAGAAAGAGCTGAGTTCAAATCTGCCCTCAGATACTTACTAGCTGTGTGATCTTGGGCATCAATTCTTCTCTGTCAGCCTCCATTTTCTTAACTATAAAATGGGGACAAGAATAATACCTACCTTCCAAGGTTGTTGTGAGGATCAAATGAAATCATATTATAAAATGTTTAGCACCCATGCCTGGAACATAGATTCTTTATAAATTCCTGTTTCCTTCCTTCTGGAACCCAAGACTCTTCTGTGGGAATTGGGATAAAGATTATCAAAGTTTGTATGGGTTACATAAGGAAGAGTAAAAGATGGATGTTTTTTCTGTGATGGTGGAGTATGTCAAAGCTTCTTAAACTTTTTCCACTAATGACCTCTTCTTACTCAAGAAATTTTTATGTGATCCCAAGTATATGGGTATATAAAATAAGTATACAAATAAAATATTTTCTGATAATCAATCGTAATTTCACGGCCCTAAATTCAGTTACAAGACTCCATCTAGGGTCACAACCCACAGTTTAAAAAGCTGGGGAGTATTTCAAGGCAAGTAGCATATAGTAAAATCACTAAGGTAGATTGGGACCATCTAGAGTCACAACCCACAATTTAAGAAGCTGGGGAGTATTTCAAGGGGAGTAGCATATAGTAAAATCACTAAGGTAGATTGGGACCAGGTCATGAATATGTCAAACAAAGGAATTTGTGTTTGACCCTATTTTGTCCCCAACACAAAGTGGAAATGTAATAAATTCTTATTCAATAAGTAAATGAATAAATTAGCTAATTATCTATTGCTTTCTGCTTCCAAGACCCTCAGAAAGAAGTTGGAAGGAAATCCCAATACATGCAACAGAATGAGAGCCTGCTTGCCCCAAAGCAAGGAGTCATCCAGGATTTCCTATAAATCCAGCTACAGCAAGACCTCATGCCTTTCTCCATCGGAGATTGCCTGTGTCAATAGGCTAGTCAGTTTGAAAGGACAAGTCCTTCATGACAGCCTATGGCTTGTATCTATGGGCTGGTATTACTCCCACCTACTCTCAGGTGGATATATTTGAGAAAAAACAGAAATAAAGATGAGATATTGGGTCCCAGATCTAGAATTGGAAAGGAGCTTAATGATCATTTAATCTGACCCTGAAATTTAACAGATAAAGGCACACAGAAAGGTTAAGTGCCTTTCCCATAGTCCCACAGGTTGTAAACATCAGAGGCAAATTTAACTCCAGGCCTTCTGACTCCCTGGCTTTGAATTCAGAATTGGCCATCTATTCAATATGACCTCAGGAAAAGTCATTCCCTCTTATTCATTTCTTCCACTATAAAATAGGAGTGTTGAAATGGGAAAGAATGATCCTCATAGTTAATAGTAATTGAAATTAAACTTTAAAACAGCTCAAGCTTTTCTTTATGCCCATCAAATTGGCAAAAAAATGATGAAAGACAAAAATTTTTAGTCCAGACTGGAAGGTCTGTGGGAAGATTAGTGGCCCACTAATAAAATAAACTGTTGGTAGAGTCATGAATTGGCTGGGCTATTCTATAAAATGATTTGGAATTATATTAGAAAAATTACAACATAGGATTTTTCACAACAATCATAATCTTTTGACCCAGAAATAGCATTACTAAGTCAAAGAGTTAGTTCAAAGACAGAAGGAAAAAAAGAGGTCACATGTATGAAAACATCAATAGCTTTTTGAATAGTGGCTAAAAAAATTGAAAGAAAGTATATATCATCAGCTGAGGAATGGCAGGGGAAATGGTGGTATGTGGCTTGTAGATTGATGTTTAGTTTGATTATTTCTCTTTGCTAAAAAAAAAAAAGGAACATTCTTTTAGGATCAGGGAGCAAGGAGGCATTGGGAAGTGGTGGTAGGGTTGATTTGTTTTTTGTTTTTTAAGCACCAAAGAAGCATTTATTTTGAAAAATAAAGGAAGTGGATTAGATGTCCTATGATTGTGTGAGATGAAGAATTGAAAGATAATAGGAGACAAGCTGGTTCAGACATCCCCCCCACCTTCAGAGAAGCATCTGAGAAGAGCAATTGAGGATTGGTTGGTGAACCTTAACCTTTACAAAAACTTTGGGGTAAAAAACAGAGTCAAATGGGAAGAGAAATCTAAGGTAGAGAGAGTAGGGAAGGAGAGAAATAGTAGAGTATGGAGCAAATACAGATCACAAAGCACTGACTATCTTTCTGAGTCCTTGGGAAAACAGACTTGTTCCAAGGAAAACATCACTATTTCAATGGGAAGAGGTAATGTGGGAGCACCACTGCATGGAGACATCCGTTGTCAAGAAAGGATGCTTGAAAGGGGATATTGTCATCATTGAGTTAGCAAGAGGCTCTTTAGGGATGGAGGGAGAAAAATCTGGGGCTGGGAGACTGACAGGCAAAAGCCAGAAAAGAACTCCTAGGACCAAAAGTGCTGCAGGGAAGGGGGATTGGGTAAACAAATAAATTCCTGCCCTAATTCTACAATTCTAATTGGATAGAGAAAATGAACATGGAGCTATAACTAGGATGGAGTCACCACAGCTTTGTCCCAAGGCACCCCAAACACTCAGCATAAAAGCAACTGAACTTAGCACTGTTATCAAAAATAATTAGTTCAAATAAGAAGCTGCCAAATAAGGTATGATTCTTTTCTACATGCTGCCCTATCCTGGATGAGCTCCCCTTCCTCTACCTACAGCAAGGTAACCTTGCAGGATCCCCAGGCCTCCTTTTCCTCAGTACTCAACTGAATTTGTCTTTGAAATTTGGTGTAGGGACACTTTCCATGTTGCTTGTCCTCCTTGTGTTTTAATTAAACTTGCTTCAAGTACCAAAGGAAAAAAAATACTAGCTATGGGTCTGTATATACACAATGATTTAAGTACTTTCTTAGAGAAACATATCAATGCCCATAATCATAGTGACCAACATTTATATATCTCTTTAAAATTTATAAGGTACTTATGTGTGTTATCTCATTTGAGCCTTGTGGCTATTATTATCCCTATTTTACAGATAAGGAAACCAAAGCTGAGCAAGGGAAAGTGACTTCCCCAGAGTTATGCAGCTCTGAAGCATTTGAGACTGGATTTGAACTTGGATCTTTTTGAATCTGAGTCTAGTGATCTATTTACTACTATATCTAGTTGTTGAGCATCATACCACACAGAAGCCAGTAAGTCTGCTCTAAGTGTAGCATAAAGGGCCCTAGACTGGTAGTGAAGAGGCCCCAGCTGCACCTACCTCTGACTGCCTAAATTCATTGTGGTGCCTTGGGCAAGTGACTTCTTTCTAGGTATTCTCTAAAAAATTAGAGACTATCAGATCTAATCCACTGTCCACTGCATAGGACTGCAATCGGAAAAGCACAGTCAGAAACTGCTATGGGGACATGAGCCATCATTATCACTACCATCACCATCATCATCATCACCATCACCATTATCACTATCACCTCCACCACCACCATCATCATCATCACCATAACCATCACCACCACCATCATCATCATCATCACCATCATCACCACCACCATCATCATCATCATCATCACCATCACCACCGCCACCACCATCATCATCATCACCATCACCACCATCACCTCATCATCACCATCACCACCACCACCACCATCATCATCATCATCATCATCATCATCATCATCATCATCATCATTTTTCAAGGTTCCTTTCAGCTCTGAAACTGTGTTCTAAGGACCTTCTCTGCTCCAACATTCTATATTCTAAGGGCCCTCCTAACTTTGACATTCCCTGTTCTAAAGATCCTCCCAGATCTAACATTATTATAAGGGCTCCTTTCAGCTTTGATGTTCTTTGTTCCAAGGCCCCTCCAAAATTGAACATTCTATGGTTCTACATTCTAAGTGTAAATGAACAAAATGTTAAGTGAGTTAATTAAATATTGGCTGGATTTAGAACCCAATAAAGTTAGTTAGGGAAGGCTGCCTAGAAGAGGTCATTTGTCTGTTTATGTGAGAGAAAGAGTGTTTTAGGCAAAAGTCTGCCAGAAATTTAGTTTACACTATTATATACATATATATATATGCAAACCATTTTGAACTTAGAGAAATTTTCAAACTGTCACAGCCTCCCTTCCCCTCATTCTTAAAGGAAAACCTATTCTAGAGGACAAGAAAATTATAGATAGATATGGAATAGGGAACAAGGTATTTCAGAAGCAAGTCAACTTTGTTGGGAGGAAGGAGGAAAAAGGAAAAGAAGAACTAAAATAATGCCTTGTTTGGGCAATGAATCAACTGGCATTTATTTAAAATGTTTAAAATTTTAAATGATTTAAATTTAATTTAAAATGTTTACATATTTAAATAATTTAAATTTAAAATAAATTAAATTTAAATTTAAATAATTTTTTTAGTATTTAAAATCAAGTGGGGACAGCTAGGTGGTGCAGTGGATAGAGCCCTGAAGTCAGGAGGATCTGAGTTCAAATGTGACTTCAGACTCTTAACATTTCCTAGCTGTGTGACACTGGGCAAGTCCCTTTACTCCAATTGCCTCAGTAAAAAAAAAGTATCATGTGCCAGGTATTGTGTTGGCTGCAGGGATTCAAAGATAAAAATCTCGAATCCCTGCCCTCAGAGAGCTTACATTCTACCCAGAGGGATATGAACTAAGGGAGTGTCTCCTAGAGGAACTATTGAAAGTCTGGCAATAAGGATGAGATGTGTGTGTGTCGGGGGTGCCCTGTGTGAGCACAAATGCCATCCCAAAGGCCAGCAGGCAAGGCTCCTGGGTGGTGAACAGCACCAAGCTCAGGGGGCATTTGTATTCTGGTCTCTGCGAGCGTGTGTGTGTGTGTGTGTGTGTGTGTGTGTGTGCGCACGCGCGCTAGCTCACACTCACACACTGTCAGGAACAGCATGGCTCTGCTCTCTAATAAACACTGGCCTGGGGGAGCCCAATTCCAGGTTCTCTTCCTGCTGGGGAGATGCCAGCCTTGATACCTCTGGGTGGCTATGGAGCAAGCTCCCTCCTCCCGCATGGCTGGTGCCCCTGCAAGGCCCAGCAGCCTCTCTGACAGTAATAAAGGGATAGTGCTGTAATGGTTCTGTAAGCTGGGCCAGTCGTGGGACTAATACCTTATGATAACCAATTGTCACTCCATGGGATCCCAGACTCCGAGAAGTGCCCAGCATGGTAAGTGACCTGGACCCAGCCCCAGTGGGAAAGGGAAGGCAGGCTTAGGAAATGCCAAGAAATCTGGCCTGGGAGCCACCAGCCCCTCCTCCTTAAGGGGGGGGCCTCCTTCCCTGTGCACCCCACAGCCCCGTGCCCGACCTCTGCCACTTCCATTCACTTATGAGGTCTAACAGTCTCCATCCCTCGGAAAGCAGAATGAAAATATCACCAGCTTGGGCTCCAGGGATAATGAACAGGGAGAGAGATTGATTGCCATGGCTGTAATTAACTGAGAAGGCCTGACGGGCCTCGTAAAATGCTAGAGCCCAAGCCAGAGTTGTTGGAGGAGAAAAGCAGGAGTCTGAATTACAGCCTGAGAGAGAAAGAGAAGGAAATGGTCACTCCATCTCTCTCTGAAGAGGCCCCTCACCTGTCTGCTGAGCTCTTTCTGATGGGCTGGAAGACTGGAAGATGATTGAGGTCTGGAGCACTGTCCAAGAGGAAAGCTGTAACAAACCCAGGGCAATCAGGGCGTTGACTCAGTGGGCGACATGTAGGGGGCATAAAAAGATGGGGAAGTTTCCCAATAGATCAAGCTTTGGGAAATCTACAAGGAAAAAAACTAGTGACAAGACACATTTCTACAAAAATGTCTCAGTATCTCCCAAAGCACTGACTCCCATGCTGCACCTGCTGACCTCACCTCCTGATCCTAAATTCAGGGATACTTCAGCTGCTTTGCTTAATTCCCTCTCCCAATCTGGGGAAGGTGTGAACCCAAGAACAGAGCACTTCAAGTGAGAAGGAAATGCTTTTGCTCTCAGAAGCACCACTGGGTTTCTCCAGATTATTAGGAAGACCAACAGGATGGAGAAAACTCATATGCTGACATTTTCATCCAGTACGGACAGTTGGTCAGAGCCATCTGGGAAGACCCAGGTAGGTTCAAGTGAGGATAAAGGCTTCAAGAGCATCCTTTAAGATTAACAATTTATATCCTTTAATCCTTTGCTCTAGAGACAAAAAAGATTAGGGAGAAGGGTATGAGGAAGTTGTTGGTAATGGAGAACAGGATGGTGGAATAAGGAAAGGGATATTGCATAGAGGGTATTATTATATTATGTTATATATCATATCATGCCATATTACATTATATGGAATATGTAAATATTATATTATTATACAATGTGCTGTGGAATAGCACTAGGAGAAAGGGTTCTGCCTTTGTTCTGGCAGAACTTGGCAGGAACAAAGAGAAGGCAGGATGAGGAAAAAGAGTACTATGTTGAGAGAAACCTGGGAGTAGAGTCAGGTGAGGAAGCAGTGTTGAATAGACAGGTTAAAAAGTATTGAAATAGGATGGCAGTCTCCAGGCCATCTTGTTGGGTATGTTGTCATAGAGATTTCCTTGTATGTTCATTGGACTAATGACCATGGAGGTTTCTTCCAACTCTCAAATATTATGTTGCTGTGACCACCAAGAAAAATATATACCTTCAACCAGCTGTTGTGCCCTGGGACAAAGTCTCAGTCATCTCATCCTAGTTATGGTTCAAAATCGGTCAGAGACAGAAGCCATCAAATCATCAGACTTTGGGCTGAAAGAGTCTTGGGGATCATCTAGCCCACCCCATCAGATTTCAAAAAAGCAATCTGAATCAAAAAAAAAAAAAAGGAAGATTTACCTTACCAAGATCATCCACTGAATCTTGATTGGTGGCTCCTGTGCATCCAGTCCAGCATTGTGTTTAGCCAATGATACCAGTCTACAGGAGAAGGAGAAATTGTGTTCCCTGCCTCCTGGAAGCTAAATCTAGTTGAGGACACAAAGATCAATGAGAGAATGGCATGAGATAGAATAGAATCGTTTCTATATAAAAGGACACAAATGATAAACACCATAGGGATTAAGAGGAAGGAGATGTCAATGTAAAACAGGAAGGATTAGATTTAGAGATGGACATGGCCGAAGAAAGCATCTTATCCCAAATTTACAGAGGAAGCTAGAAAAACGAAGAAAGACTTATCCAAGCTTATTTGGAAGAATTGGAATTTGAGCCTAGGTACTAAACTCCAAATTTAATCATTCTTTAGGGGGCAGAGTGGAGCTAGGTCTTGAAGCATCAGGAAGACTTGAAGGACAGGAGAGGAAGAAGGAAGGCATTTCAGGAGGGTAGTCCTGCCTCCAGTCTTTACCCACTCCTGTCTTTCTTCCACAAACCTCCTAAATGCTGCTTAAAACTTCAGTTTTTAAAACTTCAGTTGCTCCTTTAGCTTCTAGACACTTTAGTCTGACATTTCAAGCCTTCCACAAATTGGCCCCAGCCTACCTTTCCAATCTTGTTTTCTGTTACTCCTTTGTAGCCACTATACATTTCAACCAAAACTGGACGATTCCCTGAGCTCAGCATCAACTTAGTAACTGTCTTACTTCCATAAATCATATCACTTCCCTGAACCCAAGTTTTATCATCTATAAAATGGTGATAATAATGCTTGTGCTACCTACCTTTTACGGAAAAGGAAATGGCAGACCTTTGCCCAAGAAAAATCTAAATAGGATCACAAAGAGTTGGACATTACTGAAACAGCCTCTGATTTTTCAGGATTGCTGTAAAGAAAACATTCTCTTCATGTTAAAAGAATATAAAACTATGAGTTGTTATATTAATCAGACAGTTATAAAATGACTAATCCTGGCCCTCTTCCTCCCATGTTGCTAAGTGCCTCTTTAAGATTTAAAGAAGTTTCAAGTTCATGGCCAAGTATACTGGGTAACTGGAGCGTGATAGAGAAGTTAAAAGGAATTGCCTTGTCCAGAAGAGGGCTTGGAGACTTCCAAGGCCAGTGTGAGTGGAGTTGGAGAAGGTCTTGGCAATTATTTTTTGTGTGCTTGCTCACAGGGTATGGCTGTGGGCCTGACTTCCAAAAGAGCTGAAAAGCCCCAGGCATGTGGACTTGAGGCTCCTTTTGAGGAAGAAGCAGATGGATTTTAATGACAGCATAAGCAGATGGCAGCAACAGCAAATGGCCACTTTGAAGATGGAAAGAATCAGAGCTGAAAGCTGCAGAGAGAAGAAGGGGTACCCATAGGGAATCAAATAGCTCCAGGAGAGAAGCATGTGGACCGAGAGATAACTGCAGATGGAGGCAGTGGGAGAATGACAAGGAGTTCCAGGATGAGTAGATGAATTCCAGGGACTAGCCTCCTGGACTCAAGGCCTCCTACAGAAAGGAGGGGACACTTCTAGGTAATACTAAATTCCTGGATTGGGTGGAAGAGCTACAGATATGTTAAAGCTCGAACGGAGAAAACAAGGGACCAAGCCACAATAGGAAGGAGTCAGCCTGGATGTATTGTGCAAGCAGAAGGAAATGGGAGGAGGAGTCTAATAAAACCCTGTATCTTCCCTTTTCAAGGATGATCTTGCTTTTAGTATAGAACAATAAGTATAGAGGACTGTTTCAGTCTCCAGAGAAGGTTGAGATTCACCAAAGGAGAGTTATTTTGATTATTACTTGGCTGGAATGTATATCTCTAATTTGCAATCTTTCTTGGGTTACGTGGAACATATTCTATTTTTGGTGTCCTATTAGTCTGAGTGCTTATAAAAAAATGAGCTCTTTTTGGATATAACATTCATTCATTCCTTCTTCAAACAAATACTAAGTACCCACTATGCACTAGTCACCTGAGACACAAAAACCAAAATGACCACTCTTGAATTGCTTGCCTTTTCAATCGAGGGAGGGGGATTATAGAGGGAGGATGGGAGAATCTGGAACTCAACTGTATAAAAATGAATATTAAAAATTGTACATAGAACTGGAGGGAAATAAAATACTAAATGAAAGAAATGAAGGGAAGAAAAAAAAAGTCTATAGGGGCAGCAAGTGGGGGCAGAGGAACACATACACCGAAAAGTATATACAAAATATTGACAAAATGAATGCAAAGTAGGGGAAAGGAGGCTTTAGAGATCAGACAAATCAAGACAGACTTCCTGTAGGAAGAGCTGTTTGAACTGAGATATGAAGGAGCCCAAAGGTAGGGATGAGGAGAAAGGACATTGCAGATCTGGGGACAGATAATACAGGCTTGAAGATGGAAGGTAGAATGTCAGGGACAAGTCAACTATATTTGACTGCAACATGGGTCAAGTCTATAAAGGGGTACACTAGAACTAAGTCAAAAGAGGAGGTAGGAGCTGGATTATGGGAAGAGCTTAAAAGTCAAGCAGAGAAATTTAATTGTTTATCATAGACATAAGAAGGAGCCCCCAAAACTTCTTGAACAAGAAAGTGATGTGATCAAACCTAATATTAAAAAATAACAATTTAGTAGGAGAGTTGGAAGAGGAGGAAGCCTGGAGACAGAGAGACCAATTAAGAAGCTATTGCAATTGGCCGGGTGAAAAGTGAAGCCCTGTAGCAGAGGAGTGTCCTTTTAAGCAGAGAGAAGGAGACATGTGAGATGTGTTAGCCAGACTGCAGCTGGCTGGATATGGGAAATGAGGGAGAGGAAAGAATCTAAAGAATGGAAAGATGGCAGCCCCACCCTTCAGAAAGAGAAAATTCAGGAAGAGGGGAGCATTGGAGGGAGACTATAATGTTCCAATTTGGACACAAGTTCAAGATGCTTATTGGATATCTGGTTGCAACTGCCTATAAGCCAAATTGTGATATTCCCAGGGAAAACCAGGGGCACGGGTATTGGATGAAGTTAAGAATAATTGTGAGAAGTCCCTGCAGATCAAACGCAATCCACATAAATCTTGAGCCTTCCATTCTGGACCTCATTCAATGATCCCTAAGGTCCCATCCAGTTCTGCAATCCTGTGAGCCTATATATAGGATCTGCTTCTGGGGAAGGCCACCTGTACTTTGTCTCCAGGTGTGCAGGTTCCAATAAATTTGCTCCCCACCATCCTTGTTTACCGGCTTCCTGCTGCATTTTGCATCCTGGCCCCTGCCAGGCGCCTCCATCTCCCCCTCCCTTCAACCCAGATTCCCTCATTCATTTCTGAAGCCCAGCAGTCTGTGCTTTGAGCAGGGGGGGGAATTGGGGGGAGGGGGTGTGAAACTGAGGCAGCTCAGCCAAGGTAGAGCTAGCTGTATTCTCTGGTTCAAATTGGGGAGAGAGTCTGAAAGCAGTTAAGGAGACCAGAGTGCATGTCCTTGGTGCCCAAGAGAAAGCAAATGGCAGCTATGTAGCATTCATATTGGGTGACTTATTAAAGAATGATAGGCTCCATCTTCCTGCAGGGGGGCAAAAATCTCCAAGACCATGACTGTCCAACTCCCACATTGATAGAAGGGGAAATGGAGGCCCAGGGATGGAGCACAGGGTGCAAGCTCTGCAACCAAAAGGGACCTCAGAATTCAGATTAGAGATGAGAAAACAAACCTAAGGAAAGGAAATGACTAAGAACTCAAAGCAGGTTATCCAATTCCAAATTCAGAACTCTTTCCATTAAACTACAGGACCACCCCCAAAAGGTAAATAAAGGCTACATTCTTCAAAGAGAATTTGTTATGTTTTTAGGCCCCAAGTGTTTCCAGAGAAACGCAGCTCTGGTTTTATAGTGAAAATCAATACAAAAATTGGATGTGATATGCAAAGTTGACTTGGCAGGCAACTTTCAGAACAATGATAACTGACATCCCTTTACATGCACTGTCTCAGCTGAACCTCCCCATGGCCCTGGGAGGTACATACTATAGATATCAACATCATTATTATTATTGGTTTGGCATCCCCAATGCCTCACACAATTCAGGATGCTTGCCGAAGTTGGCCCACAAAAGAGATAAGAAAACATGCTCTAGATGGAGGCTGGGGTGGGGGGACGACACTATTGGTGTGGAACTCTTCATCTCCGGCCAGACTTGGTTAATAAATCGGTTAGCTTTGCTCAACTAGATTTTTCCTCTTTCTCTGTTCTTTGTCATGAGAGGGGTGGCTTTCTGGGTCAGGCAAAAATGGGTTATATATCAGGAAATAAAGGGAATGAGTTAACTGGATAGTACGATGGCTAATGTCTAATCTGGAGTCATGATAAATTGAGTTCAGATCTGCCCTCAAATACTTAACCAGCTTTGTGATCCTGAGAAGTCACCTCTGTCTGCCTCCATTTCCTCAACTGTAAAATGGGAATAATAATATCTACTTCCCAAGGTTATTGGGATGGTCAGATGAAAAAATAAATTGAAAGTTTTTGCAAAGCTAGAAATACTATTTGACTCCTAGATATTGTTTCATTATGTAAAAATAAAAGATAACAAAATTTAAAAATACAACAATTAATATTGAATTATTCATTGATGTTAATGTTGATATTGATAATCAATTATTGAATTAGGAACAGGATTTTTTCAGAAGCCTGTAGGTTATTCCATCTCTGAAGGACATCGCAGATAATGAAATTGAATTAACTTTCTTAATGATCTTGTTCTGATCCCACCTAGTGGGGAAGCTTTTCTGTGCTCTACTCTGGGCAGAGATGATTCTTTGATTTCCAGGAGGCTGAGAATGATTTGGAAGTGAATGACTTTATCAAAGTCATGTGCCCAAACCCCTCTTTAGAATAGACTTCCCATTATAATAGTCATTCTCTCTCATTAACTGTTAACCAATCAGAGTTGATTGCCACCATCAGACACTCATTCTTCTGAGGACATATGAATTGGAAGCCCACTCCCATGATTTGTCTTTAGTCCAAGAGAAACGGCCAAATGACCATTCCTATTGTTAATAAAATGATAACCCGGAAATAATCTCTCAAACTGTTTAATGTCACAGTAGTTATGATTGTCCCCATTTTATAGAAAAAGAAACTGAGACCTGAAGAGATTAATCCCATCTCTATATCCTTCCATCTCTCCCCTCTTCTCCATTTTCAAAAGCACCTCCCTAGTTCAGACACTCATCATTTGGGCTATTACAATAACTTCCTAATTGGTTTCCCTGCATTTAATCTCTTACTTCTTGGATCCATCCCCCACACAGTTGACACCCTGAAATTCCTAAGAGGGGAAGCTACTTGCCTTGCTGCTGCTCAATCATTTTCAGTCATGCCCTGTCTCTCCATGATTCCATCTTGGCAAAGATACTGGAGTGGTTGGCCATTTCCTTCTCCAGCTCATTTTACAGATGAGGAAACTGAGGCAAACAGGGTGAAGTGACTTGTCCAGGGTCATAACACCAATAAGCATATGAGGTCGAATTTGTACTCAGGTCTTCCTGCCTCTACACCCAGCCCTCTAGCCACTGCACCATCTCTTAGAACATAGATAAAAAAGACAGCTAGGTAGCGCAGTGGATAGAGCACCAGCCCTGAAGTCGGGAGGACCTGAATTCAAATCTGGCCTCAGACATTTAACACTTCCTAGCTGTGTGACCCCAATTGCCTCAGAAAAAAAAAAAAAAAAACATATATAAAGTCAGCTACAGAATCTGAATTTCAGATTTCAAAACTCAAAAAACTCAAATGTTTAATGAAGGTTTTTTAAAAATGTTCCTCTGATCTATAACTTTAGATACTTTCATCTCCCACTTCTTCCCACAATTAACATAATTCAGGTCGTGGACCGAGAGACAATCTTGGAATCAGGAAGAACTGAGTTCAAAACCTGCCTGTGTGTGACCTTGTATATAAGTCATTTCATCTCTTAATTGTTTCCCTCGCGTTCTCCTTGGCCGCTTCAGCCTGCTGCACGGAAATGGCGGTTCTCCCTACTTTCCTGTGCCTCAGTTCATATCAGTCATTTTGATGCGATTTGAGCACCAAGTGATATAGACACCAGATAATGGATTTGGTGCAGTGGAAAAATTTTTAGTGGAATACAAGAGTGCTATGGAAAAGAAGCTGGCAGAGTACAAGTGTAACACCAATGAAGCAATCCAACTTAAATTAGGATCAAAAATCTAGAGCTAGAAGAGACTTCAAAGATCATGGAATCCAAACCCCTAATTTTATGTCATATACTGAGTTAAGGAACTGAAACCCAGGTGACTTAAGGAAATTTCCCAGTAATAACATATCTATTATTGGGCTCTGAAGTTAAGAATGCATCTTCCTCATAACAGCCCAGTGAGAGTTCCAGTTCTGCTTTGGACACAAATTCCTTCCTTCTCCACAGGTCTGAGAGTTCGCTTTGCTGAAGATCTTGACAATGACAGCACAACTTTTAATCCTGAGTACAGCCATCAAATATTTGGTGATGATGAAACTGTCTTCGGTTACAAGGGTCTTAAGATCATTTTGTACTATAATGCTGGTAACCTGTCAACACTGTTCAGAATTGAGTATGCATCTAAAGTTAGTGAGAATTTCGACTGTGTAGAGGTAAAATCAGAAATAAAATTTATATTTTCACTGTATATTTTAATTATGTTTAAAAAATTTAAATTTTGCATTATTTTAAACATAGATGAGAGGGTTATTTTATCTACTTTTTAGATTACATATACTAAATTATCAGTTGTCACTTCTACTAATTAAATTATGTACTATTTTCCTTCTCCATCTGATTTTTAAATTAATTTTCCATATAATTTTATCTTGCCTTTTGAATGTCAAGGTTGTATTTTCCTTTCAAATATTTGAGTTCTGTTGCCATTGCTTTTGGATTGTGGATTAAGAAAAAACTATTTACTGAAAAAAAAATTGTTTCCCTCAAGCAATTTTCTGATATCATAAGATAAATTACTTGTCTCAGGGTTACTTAGCTAATATTTGTCCTAGGCAGGATCAAAGTTCATGTCTCTGATTCTAAATACATCTTTATTTCCATGTTGCTGCCATATCTCACAGGATAGATGCTCTTACCATTGAAAAGAACCCTAAAATGAATCCTGTAGTCATGTAACAAGGGGACTGGCTGGTCAATGACAGCACCATCTTTCAAAAATGCACAATACTCCTGGACCCAATCTTCATGGATGCTCAGGGAGCCTATTTCTGGGCAAGCACCATGGAGAGCAGCCTTCTACTTCAGAGATCCTGTAATTGTGCTCTGTCCTCTCTTCTCGATGACCCTTACCCCTGGGTTTTACCCATGATTGCTTGATCTCCCAAGCAAGCTGATGTTTTCAAAGTGATTACTTCATGCTTGGATCTTCTCCTTAGGTATAGGGTCTTATGGGATCTTGAAGTTTGGAAGAAATTCAGATTTTCCAGTTAGCGTGGTGGGCTTGGAGTCAGGCAGTAGCTGTGAGACCTTCAATAAACCAGATTTTCCTGAGTCCAAATCATTCACTCTAATTGGAAAAATCCATTTGGAAAAATGTACCAGAATGGGGGTTTGAGCCAATTGCATTAGAAGAATCAGCCCCAACTTTTCAGAGTGTACCCTCAGAACCCTTTGTAGAGAAGAGGAGACTTTGGAGTCTTCCAACTCACTCATGCAGGTCTCCAGAGCAGTTCTACTACCACATTTCTACCATCACCTTCAGTTCTGAATATGTCATGGCCAATAGACAAGACTCTCTTGCTTTCACTTCGTGGTGTCTTGGCTGTTGGGTCGATCCACTGTTGGGTTGGATCAAAAGGTCCATGACTGACAGCTGGATCCTTCCCAGGCTCAGTCCCTGGATTTCTCATGGCTCTTTTGAAATATCACAAGGTCCTTTACCAAAAGAAAAAGGACACAAACAGAAAGCGACCTTATGACCAACACAGGGCTTCTTTGGAATTTAGTCGCTCACAGACCAGCCTGTAGTGGTGCAAACCTCTAACACCAGCCCTTCAAAGCTAGGACAGTGATCTTTATGTCTAATACCCAGTAGGAGGGAAAGAGAGATGAGTTTCTCCCTTGGAGTCTTTTGTATGAACACTCAGTTTCTGCTACATAGCCAACTAAAAGGTTTTTCATCATCACACAAAAAGCAGACAAAAACTAGTCTCAGAATACCTGTACATGTTTTGAAATGGAAGGCAAGGCCCTCTATTATGCATTTCTGGGAGCAGGCTCCCCAAGAACCCACAAGAATCAGCACCAGGAGGAGCAGATCTTGTACAGTTGAAGGACAGGGTCAGTCCCCTAATTCCAATAAAATGAAGATTGTTTTGCTAATGCAGATAATAAACCCCTAATTTATCTTATTGATTGAATGGAGAAATATTGGTATCCTGCTTGCCTCTCCCCATATAGGATGAAAAGTCAGATATGACTGATTTCCAGGATTCTCAATACTTTGATGAAAAAAAAAGTGTCTTCAGGAACTCAGTGGACTTAATGTGAGAGAATTGGAATTATTCCATTCACTTATCATCCCTGGACAATCACAACTCTCAGCTTCCTATTCCATCAAGTGAAAGTACTGGCTTTTTAAAGATTTCGGGTGATCTAGGATTGTAGACTTAGTATTAAAAGGAACCTTGAACATTTATCTAGATTGTGCAGTAGAGAGAGCTCTTAGAGTTCCTGGCATGGATCTGAGTTCAAATAAGACACTTAGTAGCTATGTGATCCAGAGCAAGTCCCTTTACTTGCCTCAGTTTCCTCATCTGTAAAATGGGGGTGATAATAATAGCATCTAACTCCCACGGTTGTTGCAAGGCTATTACATGGTCTAACCTTCTCATTTTACAGAAGAGGACCCTCTGGCCCATGAGGAGTTAAATGGTTTGCCCAAGGTTATATAGATAGTAAGTAGCAGTCAGGATTTTAACCCAAATCTCCTGGTTCCAATTAATACTCCCATGAATCTCTCTCTAAGGCCACTTCTTGCTCTCATCCTGTGATTCCTTAACCCTGAGTGATTTGGGGGTCATATCCCTGAAGCAGAGAGCCCTGCAGAAAGCCAGAAGACAATGGAGTTGTCATCCAGGGGCCAAACATCAGATTACAATTTCAGTGTGGCCACTGGAAATAAGAGACCCCAATCAGAACTTGTTCTTCTCTCTATAGCTTTCCTCATTACTTCTTGGAGCTTGCCTGGTAAGAGGACCTGGAAAAACTAGCTGATGTCAACAAACCTTGGACGGTTTGGGGCTCCTGAGCTCCCTCCATTTGAGTCACCTCCCTCTGATCAAGAGGCTCTCTGGAGGCTTGGCACTCCAGAGCTGCCCAGCAGACTGGCATTGCCCTCTTAGGTGGGAAAGACAGACATAAGTTGCCTTAGGAATTCCAAAGCCCTCAGATGAGTTCTTCCTTACAAAGCAATAGGTTTTTTGGGGTGTAAATCATATGCAATCAATGTTTTTTGCTGAGGCAGTTGGGGTTAAGTGACTTGCCTAGGGTCACACAGCTAGGAAGTGTTAAGTATCTGAGGTCAAATTTGAACTCAGGTCCTCCTGATTTCAGAGCTGGTGCTCTATCCACTGTGCCATCTAGCTGCCCTGATCAACAATGTTCTTGAGGTGGCTCCCTGCACCCTTCAAACTTCTCTGCCTGGCATTCAGAGCAGTACCACTCCCAGCCTAATTTCACAATATTCTCTATGTACTCGGGTTTTCTTGCTATAGTTCTGAGATCTCCCATCTCCATGGCTTTGCTTTTATTGTTCCCTAAGCCTGCCATATCTTCTGAAGATGTGATGAAGTCATCTTTAGTCTTTAATGCAAGGATTCTTATCCTAGGATCTGGGGAATTTTTTTTCTTTTTTTGGCAAATCAACCAGGATTAAGTGACTTGCCCAGGATCACACAGCTAGTAAATGTCAAGTGTCTGAGGTTGGATTTGAACTCAGGTCCTCCTGACTCTAGGGTGGGGGCTCTCTCCACTGTACCACCTCACATCCCCAGAACTTTAAAATATATATTTAAATATATGAACATATATTTTAACGTATACATATATATATTGATAATTGCATTTCAATAAAATTGAGTTCTTTTGTAATCCTATGTATATTACTTTATGCATTTAAAAGCAACATTCTGAGAAGTGAGCCAGAGCCCTCACCAGAATGCCATAGAGGTCTATGATACAAAAGAGGTTTCACTTAAATCCAATCCAAAAAAATCACAACAATGCCCCCTGATTCATTGGTGGTTTTTGAAAATGAAGGGTGAATAATAACAAGCAACTGTTTGGTATCTAAAGGCCTTTGCCACCTGTCTCCAACTTCCCTTTCTAGCCTTATTACACACTGATCCTCCCCTTACTTACTCAGTAGTCCAGCTAAACTGACCTTGTCTCTCCTCAGATGTGATAGCATCACCTCTGCCCCTTTGCCCAGTCTGTGATTATGCCCAGAATGCCCGCTCTCCTCCCCTTTGACCATTTAATATCCTCTATCTTCCCTCCAAGATTAGCTTAAACATCCCCCCCTAGAAAAGGTTTTTCCTGATCTTTAGAACTCCTAATGCCCCTCCACCAAATCTCTTGGCAGATTTTATAGGTACTTATATTTACCCATTGCCTACCCCAGTAGAAGATAAGGTAATGAAGGAATTGTTTTTTGAATGTAGATGAAGCACATTTCTGTCCCTATTCCCCCACCCCAGCTAGATGTCTAATGGATAATGAACTGCACTTGGGGGGGGTGCAAAGACCTGAGTTCAAATTTGGCTTCCAACACTTTACTAGCTGAGTGACCCTAGGCAAATCCCCTCAACTCTCTCTTCCTTGGTTTCTTCATCTGTAAAATAAGAAGGATGAACTAGATAGTCAATGATGTTCTTTCCAATCTTAAATGATTTTATGATCCTGTGACTCCTGCCACCTCCCCTCACATCTTCCCCCACCTAATTAGAACTCTTAGAAAATCAGAGAAGAATTTCCTTCTATTCCCACGATGCCTGGTGACACATCCCACTATCCCACTGTGGATCCATAGAAAGGAAGATGCCCTTGAGTTTGAGCTAGAAGGGGATCTTTGGAGATGTGTCCTTATTTGACAGAGGAGAGGAAATCAGTCAGTTTTTGCTGTTCATTCATGTATACCTCTTTGTGACCCCATTTGGGGTTTTCTTGGCAAAGACACTGAAGTGGTTCCTTCTCCAGCTCATGTGACAGAAGAGGAAACTGAGGCAGCCAGAGTCACACGACTAGGAAGTGTTTGAGACTGGGTTTGAACTCAGGAAGATGAATCTTGCTAACTCCAAGCCCAGCACTCTCTCTATAAAAAACAGAACTGAAAATGATTGTACATAAATCCACAAATCTGTAACTTTAAAAGATTATACAGCACATCATCCAACCCATTTTACAGATGAGAAAACTGAGGTTTGGGAAAGTCCAATGACATGCTCCAGGCCACACAGCCACTAAGTAATCTGAAGCAGGATTGGAATCCGAGTCTGCCTGATAACCACTGGCCTTCAAAACCATTGCTCTTTCTAGGATACCACCCTGGTCTCATCAGAGCCCTGTGAAAATGTTTGAACCTGACCCGCTTGGCTCATATAAAATAGAAAAAGGCAGGAAAAGAAGGGTGAATTGTTTATGTGATGGAGGAGGGATGCTTCCTCCCTCCCTTCCCCTTTAGCCAGACAGACAGGCTCCCAATTCTCCAGAACCAGAGACTTTTCCTCATTATCCTCAGAGCCTGCGGGTGAGAGCAGCTGTCACTAGGCAGCTGGCCAATGAGCTCTCTATGGCCCCCATCTCTCTCCCTTTGTTGACAGGCCTCCCTCCTCTCTCCCCTTGAGCCACAGATCCCAGGACCCCAACTTTCCAGGCTCCCTTGGTGTCCAGAGCCCCCAAGATGCCCTGCCGACAGTTTGATTACAGGTGACCTTCAAAGCTGGCCTGATTGAAAAAATGATTTATAACCATATTATAGGAAACTGGATAGCTCTGGCCAGGCAGATGAGAAATCAGCTGCAGCTGCAGCCTTCGGCAGGGGGCCCCAAAGCCAAGGCCGACTTCAGCTTTGGCTCCTCTGAGACTATATATCTCAGAAAGCAGTGGGGCATATTGGAATAGTGGACCAGGTTGGAATCAGAGCTCCAAGGCTCAAGTTCCAGCTTAACTACAAACCACTTTCAGGACCTAGGACAGAGTCCTGTTTCCTAATCTATAAAAGGAGGTCTTCAGGTTAGACTAGATTGTGGTACAAAGAAAAAAGTGTTAGATTTGAAAGCCAAGGATCCAAATTCAAATTCTGAAATTGTTTTCCCCTGACATTAACCTTCCCATGATATCTGATTTACTTATGTTTACACATGTTGGATTTAACGTATATTTTAACATGTATAACATATATTGGATTGCTTGCCATCTGAAGAGGGAGTGAGGGGAAGGAGGGAAAATCTGAAACATGAGGCTATGCAAGGGTCAATGTTGAAAAAAATTATCCATGCACGTATTTTGAAAATAAAAAGCTTTAATAAAAAAAATATTGCCAGTCCAAAAAAAAATACCTGAATTACTGTGGGCATGAAAGTGCAGGGACTTCTTGGCTATGACATGGGGACAGCGTGTGGCCAACAGTCTCCAAGAGGATAGCTGTGTAAGAGAACCTAGCAGAGGAGAAGTCAGATAATTGTATTTTCAAACCATTTTTTTAAATTTTATGATGTCTCTGGTCTAACAAAAAGCCTTCCTTTCAGCCTCATCCCTCCACCCCCCCCCCAAAAAAAAAACCATCAACAATAAGCTCATGGTTTCCCATCACCTCCTCAAAAGCCTCCTCCCAGCTACCCGGAAGCCTGGTGCTGATCCTGAAGAGACATCAATAAAATAATATCTATGAATAAATTATTCATTCAGACTTGAAACCAGAGCATGTCATGCCCCTCTTAGAAGCTTGAATAATACAAGAGGCATGCCAGCCAGAACTTGGAAAGAGGCCTCCAGGTCCCCCAAACCAGGTGTTGAAGATGACTCTTAGGTCTCTGAGCATGAGATCTTGGCAATCATTTTCTCTTAGGGTTGTGTTGGTAAATATTTAACAACCAGCTCACTGCAGGTAAATGTATATATGACATACTAAAGTCTGATCTGCATTATCAATATCAACTCTAGCACTTTCTTAAATCTATGTAATTCACAAAACAAGAAATCAAGCCCTGGTTTGTAGCATTTGTCAAGGTATAAATGCTCACACTAAAAAGTTAACTATCAACTCTCCAAAGACATGAGCTGGCTCCACCATATCCTCAATTCATCTCTATGGCTTTCTTCACTGTAAAAGGGAGAGGGGGCACTGGATAAGATGGTCTTTCAGCTCTGAATCTTTGACAATCAAGGATAAAAGTCCTGAAGTCAAGAAGACCTGAGTTCAAATTCTCCCTCAGACAATTATTAGATTGTGATCCTGGGCAAGTCACTTCATGCTTCTAATATTCTCTCTTCATGGTATTGCCCACACCTTTCATTAGTCAATATTTTTTAATCAAACACCAAACTATTAATAATTTCCCCTTTTCCTTTGTAGATGCACAGTGATCCCAATTAGCCAGGAAATCTTCCTTTCCATATAGACATAGGCTGCCCAAACAGAAGCAAGTATCACCACAGGACACAGAGAGTGCTGCTAAGCCTATTCACTACCCAGTGGGCTGATCTGACGATAATTGTCCCTAATTGGTCCTTCCTCACCATTTCTTTGGAGAAAGTTCTACCTTGCTGCTGAGAAGCTTTCAAGAGGAGCTGACCTCTCCTTTCTTTGATAGCACTAAAGAGAATCAAAGGATTTCCATCCAGTCTGAGCCTTGATGGGATGCTGGGAAGGTCCAAAATGCGGGCCCCAAAGGAATGGTCTTCAGAAAGAAATGGTTATCCAATGGAAAGATTCCAGGATCATAGGGCTTAGAGTTGAGGAGCCCTTAGAACAGACAGCATAAAAGTTAAGGGAGATCTCAGAGCTCAATGCCAGAGCTGAGAAAGACTACAGAACACAGAATGTCAGAACTGGGAGGGGGCTTCCTATTGCTTCTCCAATAGAACACAAGCTCTCCAGCCTGACATATGTTCTTCTCACTTTATCTTCATCTTCTCTTTTGAATCTCACTTTAAATCCCCTCCCCTATGCATTATATATTCCAGCCCAACAACATTATTAGCCATCGCCTTGTGTTCCATATACAGCCACTACTCAGAAGTCTCCTCTTCTTCCAAGGCTTAGTTCAAGCTTTGCCATTTCCATGAAGCCTTCCCTGGTCCTCCACCCACCTCCCCACCTTGTTCATCTTCTTTCTCCTTCCTCAAATTTCTTTGGATTCACTTCTTTCTGTTCTCATTATATCCTACTTATAAAATGGAAATTCCATGAGGTTAGAAATTGTTTCATTTAAGAAGCAATTTCTGTCATAGGAACAGACTGTCAGAGCTAAAAGGTCAGCCAATCAATCACTAAGCATTTATTAAGCACCTACTATGTGCCAGGATCTAAAATAAAGTTATAGAATGGAAAAGAACTTTGGAGATCCCCTAATATAACCCCTTGGCACATAGCAAGCATTTAGTTCCTGCTCATGGAATTGAATTGAATTTTACTATCCAGAAACTGAGGCCCAGAGAGAGGAAGTGGTTTGCCTAACACCATGCACATATTTCCAACTGCCAAGTTCTAGTAAAAGGCATTCTCCCAGAATATAGGGAGCGATCATAGATCAAAAAGAGGTCATCTACATACTATGGATGAGTCTTCCTCTCTCTTCTCCATCACTCTCTTCAAGTAGTCACCATCCAAATTTTTAAGTCTTCCTCAGAGCCCACCAGAGAAAAAGATTCCAAAGGGGATTCATGTAGCGTGAACACATATTAAGAATTTTCAAATACCCTCATTCACTCACACCCATCAATCGATTTCCATTTCAAATACTGAACTCTCATTTACATTGGGTTTTCCTGGGCAGACACTCTCTTTAATGGAAGTCTTGCCTGGAAAATCTTTCACTCATCTCCAATTGATTCCCCAAGGCCTTCTAAGCAACTATTTCAGAGCCTCTCCTCTCTAATCCCCACCCTACCTACCTTCATTCTCACCAGATGACCTTGGCTCCTATCAGCAGCCACATCTATGTCAGATACCTAGAGCCAAATCAAATATTCATTGAGCACCTACTGTGCACAAAACACCCATCTTTTTCTCTAACCCTAATCTCTTATCCTCCCCTTCAGAGGACTATGAAGATCAAATGAGATAATATTTATAAAGTGATTAGCACATTTGTTTTTATTAATTACTTTGGACTCTCCTTCATCCCATTTGGGGTTTTCTTGGCAGGGATGCTGGAGTGGCTTGCCATTTCCTTCCCCAGCTCATTTTACAGGTGAGGAAATTGAGACAAATAGGATAAAGGGTCATACAGCTAGGTGTGTCTGAGGCCAGATTACTACTCAGAAAAATGAGTCTTCCGGATTCCAGGCCTGATGTTCTAACCACTGTGCCCTCCAGCATTTATCTTGTCTTCATTTTATATCTATTATAAATATATGTTTCTAATATTTTCACCTTTTTCATTTTTTCTGCTTTTTCTATGTCATGGTTTTTTCCCTTTTGGTTTGATTCTTCTTACACAACATAAAAAATATGAAAATAAGCTTAAAAGTATTACATACATACAATTGATATCAGATTGCTTGCTTGCTGTCTTGGAGGAAAGGAGGAAGACAATTTTGAAACTCAAAATTTTACAAAAATGAATGTTGAAAACTATCTGTATGTGCATATTAAAAAATACTATTGGGAAAAGATAAATAAATGTATGCTTCATTTTTTTTGTTTTCTTGCTTTTTTAAAGCAAACATGACTAATGTGGAAATGCTTTGCATACTTATGACTTCTCTTTGGGTGGGAGAGGGGTGGAGGAGGAGAGAGAGTTTGGAACTGAAAATAAAAATTTTTTAAAAATCAATAAATAAATGCTTCTATAGACACACGCTGTCTCCATCTTTAGAATATAAATTCCTTGAGGGTAGAAACTGATTCACTTTTGTCTGTATTCACAATGCCGGGCATAAAAGTAGATGTTTAACAAATGCATGTTGATTGATTGACCAATTGATCCTCTCCCTTTCTGGATTTTTCTTCCTCCATTGGCTTGCAAGATATTGCCACTTCCTAGCTCTCTACTTCTCTGACAAATTCTTCTGTGCTTCCTCTAGCATCCTAATAATGGCTTTCCATAAGGCTCAATCTTTAGCTTGCTGCTTCTCTCTGTGTGTCTTTCTGTTTCTGTCTCTCTGTCTCTCTGTCTCTGTCTCTCTCTGTCTTTCTTTTCTGTCACTTTCTCTTTGTCTCTTTCTCTCTGTCTCTGTCTCTCTCAGTGTTTCTCTCTCTCTCCCTTTCTCTCTTTTCTGTCTCTTTCTCT
>JAJPUD010004178.1:916-51369 GCA_023553655.1 Myrmecobius fasciatus
TTTGTATCTCTTGCTGCTGAACTTTATTGGTAATATATAAAAATGCTTATGATTTATGTGGATTTATTTTGTATCCTGCAACTTTGCTAAAGTTGTGGATTAATTCTAATAGTTTTTTAGTTGATTCTCTAGAGTTCTCTAAGTAGACCATCATATCATCTGCAAAGAGTGATAATTTCGTTTCCTCATGACCTACTCTAATTCCTTTAATCTCTTTTTCTTCTCTTACTGCCAAAGCTAACATTTCTAAGACAATATTAAATAATAACAGAAACAATGGGCAGCCTTGTTTCACTCTTGATCTTATTGGGAATGGTTCTAGTTTGACTCCATTACATATGATGCTTGCTGAAGGTTTTAAGTAGATACTACTAATCATTTTAAGAAAAGCCCATTTATTCCTATACTCTCCAGTGTTTTTAATAGGAATGGATGTTGGATTTTATCAAAGGCTTTTTTTGCATCTATTGAGATAATCACATGTTTTTTTGTTAATTTGGTTATTAATATAATTGATTATGCTAATAGTTTTCCAAATATTGAACCAGCCCTGCATTCCTGGTATAAATCCTACTTGGTCATAGTGTATTATCCTGGGGATAACTTTCTGTAATCTCATTGCTAAAATCTTATTTAAAATTTTTGCATCAATATTCATTAGGGAAATGGGTCTATAGTTTCCTTTCACAGTTTTCTCCCTACCTGGTTTAGCTATCAGCACCATATCAGTCTAATAGAAGGAATTTGGTAGTACACCTTCTTTCCCTATTTTTTCAAATAGTTTATATAGTATTGGGATTAATTGTTCCTTGAATGTTTGGTAAAAATTCACATGTAAATCCATCTGGCCCTGGAGATTTTTTCTTAGGGAGTTGATTAATAGCTTGTTCTATTTCTTTTTCCAAAATGGGGCTATTTAAATAATTTATTTTCTCTTCTGTTAATCTAGGCAATCTATATTTTTGTAAATAATCCTCCATTTCGTTTACATTATCAAATTTATTGGCATAAAGTTGGGCAAAGAAACTCCTAATTATTACTCTAATTTCCTCTTCATTGGAGGAAAGTTCTCCCTTATCATTTTTGAGACTAACAATTTGATTTTCCTCTTTCCTTTTTCTAATCTAATTAACTAAAGGCTTATCTATTTTGTTGTTTTTTTCATAAAACCAACTCTTAGTTTTATTTATTAATTTGATAGTTTTCTTATTTTCAATTTTATTGATCTCTCCTTTAATTTTCAGAATTTCCAATTTGGTATTTAATTGAAGGTTTTTAATTTGGTCTTTTTCTAGCTTTTTTAATTGTAAGCCCAGTTCATTGATATTCTCTTTCTCTGTTTTATGCAAGTAAGCATCTAGAGATATAAAATTACCCGTTATAACCTCTTTAGCCGTGTCCCACAAATTTTGGTATGTTGTCTCATTATTGTCATTCTCCTGGATGAAATTATCAATTGTGTCTATGATTTGCTCTTTCACCCATTCATTCTTCAGGATTAGCTTATTTAATTTCCAATTAACTTATGGTCTATTTTCTCCTGGCCTTATATTACATGTGAGTTTTATTGCATTATGATCTGAAAAGGATGCATTTACTATTTCTGCTTTTCTGCATTTGATTTTGAGGGTTTTATGCCCTAACACATGATCAATTTTCATATAAGTTCCATGAGCCCCTGAGAAAAAAGTATACTCCTTTCTATCAGCATTCAATTTCCTCCAGAGATCTATAATACCTAACTTTTCTAGCCTTTTGTTTACCTCCCTAAGTTCTTTCTTGTATATTTTGTGATTTGATTTATCTAATTCTGATTGAGCAAGTTTGAGATCCCCCACTAGTATAATATTACTGTCTATTTCTCCTTGCATCTCTGTTAGTTTCTCCTCTAGGAATTTGGATGCTATACCACTAGGTGCATATATGTTTAGTATTGATACCGCTTCACTGTCTATGGTACCCTTTAGTTAAATATAGTTTCCTTCCTTATCTCTTTTAATTAGATCTATTTTTGTTTTTACTTGATCTGAGATAAGGATTGCTACCCCTGCCTTTTTGGTTCACCTGAAGCATAGAAGATTGTGCTCCAGCCCTTTACCTTCACTGTGTATATATCTCTATGTTTTAGATGTGTTTCTTGTAAACAACATATTGTAGGATTGTGGCTTTTAATCCAGTCTGCTAGCCACTTCCATTTTATGGGAGAGTTCATCCCATTCACATTGACAGTTAAAATAACTATATCTGTATTCCGTGCCATTTTATTTACCCAGAGGTATGATTTTCTCTTCCCTTTCCCCTTACTCCCTTCCCCCCTCCCCAGTATTTTGTTTTTGATGACCACCTCTCACCAATAGTCCTCCCTCCCCTTTATAACTTTCCCCTAATCCTTCTATTAGTTTATCCCTTTCCTTTCCTTCTTTCCCTCCTTACCTTCCCACAAGGAGGGTCAGACCTTTCTTTGAAGCCAAATGTGTCTTATATACTCTCTTTAGAGTCCAATTTAATGAGAGTAAGGTTTACACAATACTCATTGCCCTCCCTTCTTTCCCTCAATTATATGAGATCTTCTATGTCTCTTTATGAGATTTTGCCTTATTTTACCTCCTTTATTTTTATTTTATTTTGCCTCCTTTCTCCCCCCCCTTTTTCAGTATGGTATCCCTTCCACCTCTAATTTCCTTTCTATTATTATCAAAGAAAAATTGAATTATACCCCCATTCGTTAAGGATAGCTATAGTAGAAATATAGTTCTCAAGAGTTCTTTCCTTTTTACCTTTTTATGCTTCTCTTGAGTTCTGTATTTGGAGGTCAAATTTTTTGTTCAGATCTGGTCTTTTCATTACAAATAGGTGAAATTCTCCTGTATCATTGAATGACCATCTTCTTCCCTGAAAGGTGATGCTCATTCTAGCTGGATAACTTATTCTTGTCTGTAATCCAAGTTCTTTTGCCTTTCGGAATATCTGATTCCAGGCCCTTTGATCCTTTAATGTGGAAGCTGACAGGTCTTGTGTAATTCTAATTACAGTTCCTCGATATTTGAACTGTTTCTTTCTAGCGGCTTGCAATATCTTTTCCTTGGTGCGATAGTCCTGAAATTTGGCCACAATATTCCTTGGGGTTTTAATTTTGGGGTCTCTTTCTGGAGATGATCGGTGAATTCTTTCAATGCCATTTTTGCCTTCTGATTCTAAAACATCAGGGAAATTCTCTTTCATGATTTCCTGGAAGATAGCATCCAGGTTCTTTTTTTCATCGTGGCTTTCAGGGAGTCCGATAATCCTTAGATTATCTCTCCTGGATCTGTTTTCCAAGTCAGTTGTTTTTCCTAGGAGATATTTCATATTTTCTTCTATTTTTTTCATTTCTTTTGTTTTTGTTTGACTGATTCTTGAAGTCTTTTTGAGTCATTTACTTCTATTTGTTTAATTTTAATTTTTAGAGTATTATTTCCTTCAGTTATCTTTTTTAGCTCTTTTTGTAGCTGGCCAATTGAATTTCTTGATTCAATGCATTCTTTTTCCATTTTGCCAATTTTATTTTTCAGTGAATTGTTGTCTTTTTCCAATTCACTATTTTTATTTTCCTGTGATTTGGTGACTTTTTCCAATTCACCAATTTTGTTTTTCAGTGAATTGTTGTCTTTTTCCAATTTGCCATTTTTATTTTCCAGTGAATTGGTGATTTTTTCCAAGTCACCAATTTTATTTTTCAGTGAATTGTTTTCTTTTTCTAATTCACCAGTCCTGTTTTCCAGTTTTTGATATCTTTGTTGCCCTGATCTCAATTTATTTCCCCATTCTTCTTCTAGCTCTCTTTTGAGATTCTTTATGCAATCTTCCAGGTAAGCCTTCTGAAAGGGAGACCAGCTTAAGTCTGCCTTTGTGGCTTCATCTAGAATTGTTTTCAGAATCTCAGGATCTGGGGACTGCTCTATTTTTTCTCCGTAAAAGCTGTCTATGGTGAGAGCTCTCTTCTGCTTCTTACTCATAATTTTGAGTTGAGGTATCAGTCACTAGCAGGTAATATTGCCACAGTTTCAATTTGCCCTGGGGCAGTTTGCCGAGTTGACTTCTGGTCTGAGGCTGGTCGGGCTAGATTCACACTAGGACCACGTTTTCAGCTGCTCTCAATCCACCCTTTACCAAAGGCAGATCTACCAAAGCACCTGCCCGCAAGCAGAGCAAAGGGGCCCAGGCATCTCCCAGGGGCTTCCTGGCTGCCTAAAATCTGCCCCATTATCACAGCCCTGACTTCCTCCCCAGTAGGCATCTGATTGTGACCAGAGGCTGATTTCCCCTGAGGCTAACCTCTGATGTTTTTTCAAAGTAGATTTTTGATAGAAGTGCATTGTAGTCCAATTGTTTGGTGGAGCCCTCACTCCTGAACCAGTTCGGAGGCTCTATTTGTCTGGGTCTGAAGGAAGGTCTCAGGAGCTCACAGAGAACGCTGTCTGCAGGTCGCCATCTTGGCTCCATCCCCCAGTAGTACTACTTCTAAATTCTGGTGCTAAGCAAAATAAACATCCCATATGATGGCCTTTCAAATGGTAGCTTTCAACCTTTTTCAGCCCAAAGACTCCCTTTCTTCAGGAAAATCTGACTCAATTTCTTGATCTTCATAATATATTAAAATATAATATATTAAAATGTAGGTCTCCTATCTGCCTTACTTAGAAAACAAATTTAATAGGGGCCTTCCTACCCAAAGGCCTTATGATTTTGTAAGTGGTCTTTAGCAATGAAAATGGCTGAAAAATATAATCCTCCGTGATCCATACCTATTGTTACTTTCCTGGCAATGAGCAGCTCAAAATGTAGCTAAGTTGTACCTCAAACAGCATGAATGCATCTAAGTCCCCAGGCCTATATCTAATACCTTACTAAGACCAATTAAATTTGTCCTCTCTGTATAATTTTCAAAAACCCAATGCCACTTTCTTGCCATAATGAGACATTAGTACAGACAGCCAGTGGACAGACCTCAAATCAGGAAGATCTGAGTTCAAATTAGCCTCAGACACCTACTAACAATGTGACCTACAAGTTGTGTGACCATAAGCAAATCATTTAATTTTTCTCTGCCTCTGATTCCTTATCTATAAAATGGGAATAATAATAGGACCACTCTTACACGATTGTTTATCTCTCAAATTAGATATCTATAAAGTGTTTTGCAGACCTGAAAGCACTATTATATGTCATTGTTATTGTTAGCTTTCATAATAACTATTATTATTTAAAGTATTCAAAATTAAAAAAAAAACTGTATATATGCTGTAATGATCAAATGCTAACCATGTTAAGACCTAATTTTGAAGTCTAAGTCTGGCCCCCAGATACCTTTTAAGAATGATCTTCTCTGTTCCTTCTGGAATTTTGTGAGAAATATGTGGAGGTTATTATTTCCTAGAAGAATATATTACTTGGGGATGGAGATGAGGCATTTTAGATGCATTTTTATCATTCAAGAAGTGTTTCTTGGCCACTTCAAATTAGTAAAATCATGTATATATATATATATATGTATATATATATATATATGAAATACATGTATATATCCATATGTATATTTTAAAATTTATGAATAAATATATCTATATATAGATGTAAAGCCTGTCCCAAAAGTCTTAGTGCAGTTTTAAGCTTTTATAGCTATGTTAAAATTTAGAGTACACTTATAGTTTCACAGCTACTGAGTACCAAAATGAGATTATAAGCTAGATCTTCATAATATCAAGTGTATTTACTAGATATTGAAGTGAATTTAGGATAATATATCAAAACAGGGAAAAAATAAGTGGGAAGATTATTATCCCCAAAGTATAAATAAGAAAGCAGAACTAAAATTCAGGGACCTATTATTCATGTCAAACCCTCTTTCCACTTATCCCCACTATGTAACCTGAATTCAGTGAAGTAGACCAGTATGAGAGAAATTGCAAAAGGCCTTAAGAAAGCGGTATGATTGGGTTTAATATAAATTATATTATTTGTTATAATATAAATATTATATATTTGAAATGAATAGCAAGTTGTACATAATAGACTTGCAGTTTCAGGGGCATTCATCTTTTTAAAATTATTATATTATATTATGTTATGGAAATATTGTTTTATTCTATAAACTAAAAATAAGATAAAAATTTTAAAAGGAAACAATTCCAATACTGCATAATTTTTTTTGGGGGGGGAAGATAGATGAAAGGGTTTTATCAAATTTGTTTTATGACACAAATTTTGGTTTAGATACCTACACCAGGCAGAACAAAAACAGAAAAAGAGAACTTTGAGCCAATTTCTTTACAAATGTTGATGCACGTTTTTAAAACAAAATACTAACAAGAAGATAATTGCAATATGTCACAAAGATCATTTATTATAACCAAGTAGAATTATACAAAAAAACCTAGAACTGGTTCAAAATTAAGAAAATTATAACTGATTGCATCAGCATAATAAAGCAAAGAAAATCAAAGGATTATCTCAGTGAATGCAGGAAAAGCTCAACATCCATTCCTATTTTGTTGCTGTTGTTGTTGTTGTTGAGGCAATTAGTGTTAAGTGATTTGCCTAGGGTCACAGAGCTAGGAAATGTTAAGTGTCTGAGGTCGATTTTGAACTCAGGTCCTCCTGACTTTAGGGTTGGTGCTCTACCAATTGTGCCACCCAGCTGCCCCCATTTCTATTTTTTTAAGTTAGAAAATATAAAAATAAACGGAGCTCTTCTTAAATTGATAAACTGTATCTATCTAAAACCAAGAATAAGCAATATCTATACGGAGGATAAACTAAAAGCTTTTGCAGTAAAATGAGGGGTGAAGCAAGGATGTTCATTGTCACATTGATTATTTAACATTGTATTATAAATGCCATCTATAAATAAAAGATAAGAAAAAAGAAATTCAAGGAATATGAATTGGGTGGAGGAAAGAAAAGTATTGCTTTGTGGATACAATATAATGTTATCCTTAGAGTACTCTGGATAATCAGCTAAAAAAAACTATTTAAAGCAATTAACAATTTTAGAAAAGTTGAAGGATATAAAATAAATTAATTTAAATCATCAGCACTTCCTATATATTATGAAAAAAATCCTTCAAGAAGAGATAGATAAATTTCATTTAAAATAATTGCAGATATTATAAAATACTTGGGAGTCATTATGACAAGGAAAACCCAAAAAACTAAATGAATACAATTTCAAATCACTTTTCACCCCCAAAAACACAAAATTAAACAAGAAAACAAACACTAATTATCCATAAAAAGACTGAGCCAATATAATAAAAATGACAATTCTATTTAAAGTAATTTACTTATTCAGTGCCATGCCAATCAAATTATAAAACAATTATTTTATATATTTAGAAAACTAATAACAAAAAGGAAGGAAAGAACCTATTTGTGCCAAAATTTTTATAGCAGTTCTTTTAGTGGTGGCAAAAAGGTGATTGGAATTTGAAGTGATGTCTCTCAATTGAGGAATGGCTGAACAAATTGTGATATATCATTATGACGGAATATTATTGGGCTATAAGAAACAATGAGCAGGATGATTTCAGAAAAATCTGGGAAAACTTGCATGAACTGTTGCTAAATGAATTGAGCAGCACCTAGAGACCATTGTAAATAGTACCAGCAATATTGTATGATGTGGTGGTGGTGGTAATGTAGTAAATAACTTCGCTATTCTTAGTGATACAATAATCTAAGGCAATTCCAAAATGCTACATATGTTCAGAGGAAGAACTGATAGAGTGTGTATGGCAGATAGAAGCATAATATTTTAATTTGCTTTATTTTATCATGATGGTATTATATTGTTTTTGTTTTTCTGTTTTTTTTCTGTGTTTTCTTTAGCAACATTATTTTTTTTGAAAATTTTTATGTTTTCAAGGGTAAAATGAAAACGAGAAGAAATTTGGAACTCCAAATTTAAAAAAAAAAATGCTAAAATTGTTTTATTTGTAACTGGGGGAAAATAAAACATTATAAAAATTAAAAATTCATCTGTAAGAATAAATGGTCAATGATATCAAGGGAATCAATAGGGAAAAAAAATTTGAAGGAATGAAGCCTAGCAGTACCAAATTTAAAACTATATTACAAAGCAGTAATCATCTAAATGGTCTGACACCAAGAAATAGTTGCGATCAGTGCAATAAATTACATATATAATACATACAAAAATATATAACTATACTAACATAGTGTTTAATAAATCCAGAAATCCAAGCTTTTGAAGCAAGAACTTACAGATATTCAAAAACTGCTGTGAAAACTAGAAATCAACTTGGCAGAAACTGGAGGCAACATCTTACTAAATAGCAAGATAAGTTCAAAATGTATAAATTATTTAGACAAAAGAAGTGATAATATTAGTAAATTAGGGGAACATGGAAAAAATTATCTGTAAGATTTGTGTATACAGAAGAGTTTATAATCAATAAAAGATAGAGAGAATAAAGGGAAATAAAATGGATGATTTTAAACATGAAATTTAAAAATCCTTGCACAAAAAAATGAATGCACCCAAAATTAGAAGGAAAATTTAAAAAAATAAGTATGGGGGAGTTAACAGTGATTTCTTTCCCTCTCTTCCCATTAACAGCCTCATTTTTCAAATATATAGAAAATTGATCCAAATTTATTTTAAAAAAGGAGGAAAGATTTCCCTACTGATATAAATGAGCAATTTTCAGAAGAAATCAAAGCTATATATAAAAATGCTGTAAAGAACTATTGATTAGAGAAATGCAAATTCAAACAACTCTCAGGTATTATGTCATACTTCCTCAGATTTGCTAATGGGACAAAAGAGAAAAATTACAAATGCTGAAGGAGATGTGAAAAAATACAGACATTAATGCATTGATGGTATAGTTGTGAAATAGTCCAACCTTTCTGGAGAAAAATTTGGAACTGTGTCCAAGGGGCTATAAAATTCTGCATAACATTTGACTCAGCAATACCTCTATTAGGATTATATCCCAATGGGGATTAAAAAAAAGGAAATAGTTCTATATGTAAAAATATGTGCTATATTTATAGAAGGTCTTTCTTGTGGTGGCAAAGAATTGGAAATGGAGAAGATACTTATCAGTTCAAGAATAGCTGAAGAAGTTTTGATATATCATTAGGAGGGAATATTATTGTGTCATAAGAAATAGTGAGCTATTTGTTTAAAAAAAAAACCTGGGAAGATTTATATGAATTGATTTAAAGGGAAGTAAACAGAACTAGGAAAAATTACACAGTAACAGCAATGTGTAGCTATAAATACTGTAAAAAGTAACAGTAAGAACAATCATCAATAGAAAAAAATATGAGTACTCTGCCCAATACAATGATCCAAGGCAGTTCCAAAGAAACTATGATAAAAAATGTTATCTGCTTCCAGAGAGTGAACTCATAAACCTTGAGCACAGATCAAAGCTTTTTTTTTTTTTTTCATTTGTTTTTCTTAATGTGTTTTTTGGCTAATATGAAAATATGCATGACTTTACATGTAAAATTGATATTTTTTGCTTGGCTTCTTAACAGGTTGAAGAAAGAAGATTTAGAATTCATTTACAAAATGTCATTAATAAATTAATAAATTAAAAAGAAAAATGCTACTAAGATTGAGCCTTAAAGAAAGAGAAAGAGTTGTTTCACATGGAACAAAAATAGCTGAAGGGAGATGGTAGTTTTGATGACAATTACAAGGGACAGATAATTCATTTGTATGGAATAAGTATGTCTTGGGGCTTATCAAAGGGTAGACAGTGTTGTACTAATCAATGTTTAACAATCAGCTTAAGGGGGAAAATAATACTGTTATACCACAGTACAATTACCGAATACTTTTAAGTTAAATCTTTATGATTGAATTTACGCTATCATTTTCTTAAATATAGACAAAAGAAAAAAGAAAAAAAATCAACCTCTGATTCATAGCATTTTTAAATTACCAAGGTATAATAAAATAAATGATTACTATGAAAATTTAACTATTGGCTCAGAATGACATATGTTTCCAACATACCCCTAATAAGGCAACATACCTCTTCTCCCTTGACCCCAAAACTATACATTCACTTCTGTTGAACCTATGGGGCCAAAGCCCCATATAGTCCTCAGTATTTAGATATCTGAAGGGCAGGGAAGGAGATGGTTAATGCATGAAATGCCTTAATAAAAGCATAGAGGAGTTGTACTAAAATTTGATTCAATAGCAATTAGATCTAATTTTGATTAACACTAGGAAAAATGACTTTCTTATCATCTGTTCATAGATTAATCAATTCTTGGAATTAGCAATCTGGCCAAAATCGCCACACAGTATAAGAAGTCATCATACAATATCATTTACAAGTTGTCAACCTATCACTTCTCACTGTCTTATTACTGAGTGATTCTTATTATTAGAAAAATTTGCTTTTCACTGAGTTGCATTTCTCCTCATAACTTCTATACACTGGTTATAATTCTAATTTTTGAAACAGAGTAATTTTCCTTTTTCTAAATATTTGAAAGCAATTATTGTAAATTCTCTTTCCAACTTACGTGCCCAACATATCCTTTTTTTTTCCAGGATAAATGAAATTATAATTTCACACCAAATAAAATCTAATAAGATAATTTGTAAGTATTTAGCACAGTGCTGGGCACATAGTACTTGCTTAATAAGTGTTCTTTTTCTTTCTGCCCCCTAAACATTTCCAATTTCTTCAAATGGTTCTCCTAGAGTAAGACTTAATTTATAGATTGTCCATCTAGGGAACTCAGGAACCACTTAATTAAATCCTCTCATTTTCAAGTACCTTCTCCATTTGGGTCAATATATTTGAGGTGGCCCATGATTTAGCTGCCTCAAAATATCTCTCTATACGAAATTAAAGTATAACATAAAATCCTTTTTTGCCTCAATTGAAATATTTTTAAGCCAGTAGAAATCTTGGTTCTCTGAGTTTCTGCAATCTCTCAGGATAAACTTAGATACGCTTAAGACTTCTTCCTAGTATATTCCATCTAGAACTCCCTATAGTCCTATCAGCTAGTCCCATAAATAGACCTTCTAAACACATCTTCCACAGAGGCTCACGGCAAGAATCTCCCCAAAACTCATTATACCATTCTAGGGGGAAAAATAAAACATAATAAAACAGAAAAAATAATCTGGCCAAATATAATTTGTTTTTTTAAGGTTCTGGTTTCAATTTTGTATCTAATCTTTTCCTAAGAGAACTCATATTTATCTTTGTTTTTCACATGTTAGATTAGGGACAAAATAATTCATAGCCCAGAAACTACTTCTGTACCCATGAACTGCTACGATAAGAGTTGGATTATATAGCTCTCAGTCATTAGTTCTTTATGCATTTCTTACTATGTTTGCATGAGGGTTTATGTAGGCTAAAGGTGAGCATGTGATGGTAATACCAATAAGGTTTTTCCTTAGAAGAAAATTACATTAAATATAATGTAGAAATATTAGTCTATTTCTAATATTTAAAATTCTATTCCCATTAGTCCATTCCTAATTAGTCTATTCCCAATATTTTAAAGAGCTTTCCACTGTAGTGGTTTGGTTCTCAAATGCTGAGGCAAAGCAAAATCCAATTTCTCTTAGGAATGTATAAATGATGTAGATTCATAAGTAAACAAACCTGATTTTCAGAAATGTAGAAATCTGTCCATTTCCCCTAGTCTCATAGCAGCTCCCCCATGCAGATAACATCCCTAATCTTTTTCAATACATTTCAGAAATCTGTATGCAGTCATTCTCCAAACTAAATTCTGGAATAATGACTTTATGAGCTACAGTTTTCTGGGAAAATGTGTTCTCCATTGAGGTGTTTAGGGAAAAGATTGTTGCACTCATATAAAATTTAATAAAAAAACTTTACAAAAATGTTCAAAATCCAAACTTTGTCTTAGTGGAAACTTCTGAATAGCTGGAATTTTGAGCTTTCTAATACTTTCACATTTCCTTATAATTCATTCAAAAAGTTTAGATGGTACATCAGGAAACCATTATTTCATGGCTTTAGAGTTGGAATTGGATATTGAGCCTAAAAACCTCATTTTAAAGAAAAGGAAACTGAGGATCAGAAAGGCTGGTTGATTTACACAGTCATAAATAAATAGTATTTAATATTAATTATGTTTAATTTTAACTTAATAAGATTTCTCTGAGGTAAATTATGAAGTATTAAAATTTCCTTTTCTTACACATTTAAATCAATAAATTATAAATATTAAGACAATGTTTTTATTATAAAAGAAACCTTGAAAGTGTGATTTCTTTCTCAACTTTTTTTTGAAGAAAATGTGCAAAAAGGTTTCTAGTAGTCCTTTTTGTAGTGGCAAGAAATTGGAAACTGAGTAGCTGCCCATCAGTTGGAGAATGGCTGAATATGTTATAGTATATAAATGTTATAGAATATTATTGTTCTATAAAAAAAAAAAAAAAACAGCAGGATGATTTCAGATAGGCCTGGAAAGACTTACATGAACTGATGTTGAGTGAGGTGAGTAGAACCAGGGGTACATTGCACACAGAAATAGCAAGATTATACCATGATCAATTCTGATTGAACATGGTTCTTTTTTTTTTTATTAAAGCTTTTTATTTGTATAACATATGTATGGGTAGTTCCTCAGCATTAACCTTTACAAAGCTTTCCATTACAAATTTTACCCCCAGTCTCCTCCCCTCCCCTAGATGGCAGGAAGTCCACTACATGTTAATAATGTTAAAATACTTGACAAGTTGTGCAAGAAAAATCCTATCTACAAGAAAAAAAAAAAAAGAAAATCAGAGAAAGGAAACACAATGCAAGCAAACATCAATAGAGAGCATGAAAATGTTATATTGTGGTCCACATTTCATATTCCTCTCTCTGGGTGTATATGGCTTTTTTCACTGAATAATTGGAACTGGTTTGAGACAATTCTTTGTTGCAGAGAGCCATGTCCATCAGAGTAGATCATCATGTATTATTGTTGTTGCTGTGTATAATGATCTCCTGGTTCTGCTCATTTCACTCAGCATCAGTTCATGCAAGTCTCTCTAGGCCTCTCTGAAATCGTCCTGCTGGTCATTTCTTACAGAGCAATAATATTCCATAACATTCATATACCATAATTTATTCAGCCACTCTCCAATTGATGGGCATCCATTCAGTTTCCAGTTTCTAGCCACTACAAAAAGGGCTGCCACAAACATTCTTGCACATGTGGGTCCCTTTCCCTCCTCTAAGATCTCTTTGGGATATAAGCCCAATAAAAACACTGCTGGGTCAAAGGGTATGCACAGTTTGATAACTTTTTGAGCATAGCTCCAAATTGCTCTCCAGAATGGTTGAATCCGTACACAGTTCCACCAACAATATATTAGTGTCCCAACTTTCCCACATCCCCTCCAGCATTCATCATTATCTTTTCTTGTCATTTTAGCCAATCTGACAGGTGTGTAGGGGTACCTCAGAGTTGTCTTAATTTGCATTTCTCTGATCAATGGTGATTTGGAGCAACTTTTCATATGACTAGAGTTGGTTTTAATTTCATCATCTGAAAATTGTCTGTTCATATCCCTTGACCACTTATCTATTGAAAAGTGGCTTAAAATCTTATAAATATGAGACAATTCTCCATATATTTTAGAAATGAGGTCTTTATCAGAACCATTAAATGAAAAGATTATTTCCCAATTTGATGCTTCCCTCCTAATCTTGTCTGCATTAGTTTTGTTTGTACAGAAAATTTTTAACTTAATATAATCAAAATTATCTATCTGGTGTTCAATTAAGAGTTCCAGATCTTCTTTGGACATAAATTTATTCCATCTCCACCGGTCTGAGAGGTAAACTATACTAAGTTCCTCTAATTTGCTTACAAAATCACTCTTTATATCTAGATCATGAACCCATTTAGATCTTATCTTGGTATGTGGTGTTAGGTGTGGGTCAAGCCCTAATTTCTTCCACACTAGTTTCCAATTTTCCCAGTAGTTTTTGCCTGATAGTGAGTACTTATCCCCAAAACTGGGGTCTTTGGGTTTATCAAACACTAAATTGCTAGAGTTATTGCCTAGATTGTCCTGATATCCTATCCTATGCCACTGATCGACTGCTCTATTTCTCAGCCAGTTCCAAATGGTTTTGATGACTGCTGCTTTATAATATAGTTTTCGATATGGTACAGCAAGGCCACCTTCATCTGCCTTGTTTTCATGGCTCTTTTCAATAGGGAGGTGATTCAGGCCAGTTCCAATGCACTTGTAATGGAGAGAACCATATGCACCAAGAGAAAGGATTGTGCATACTGAGTGTGGATCATAACATAGTATTTTCACCTGTACTCATATGCTGTTTCTTTTATTAGATTGTAAGCTCCCTGACAGCAGGATCTATCTTTTATCTCTTTTTTGAATCCTCGGCGTTTAGTAGACTATTTGGTATTTAAAAATGTTTATTAATTGATTGATAGGGATGTGATTTTTCTTCCCTAAGGACTGCTTCACTGCATCTCAGAAAATGTAGTATTTTGTTTCACCATTATCATTTTTTTTTTTATCATGCATTAGTTTCTTTATTTTTTTATCCTTTTCTGTAATTATTTATTTCTTCCCCTCTTCCTCCCCTCTCTTTCTCAGTTAAGCAATCAAGTTAAGCATTGTTTTCTTTTTCTCCTAGAGGTGATCTGTGAATTATTTCTATCAGCACTTTGTTTCCTATGTTCAGAAGTTCTAGACAATTTTCTTATATTATTTCTTACATTATTATAAAAAATGTATTTTGACCGATTATTCTAGAATACCTATAATCCTTAAGTTGTCTCTACACATCCTCTCTTTGGTGAAGTTTGTCATATCAAATTGTGTTTTTCCCCTCATAATCTGCCAAGTTTCTGCTGTGAAAGCCATAAATTTACTTTCATCATTCTTAGTATTAAACCATCAGAAACATCCTGTGGTGGGATGATGCTCTCTTGAGAATCATCTACTTCATCAGGGATTGATTCATTGTCCTTTTATTTGTCATATTTATTCCCAGATGTCTGGACTATTGTAGTTGATCTGGAGGTCATTTTTTCTTTTGTTATTTATGTCTTCCTTTTTGTTTTATACTCATGATATTTAATTGAGTTTTCTTCCTCCTTTATACCTTTAGTCAATTTAGTCACTCCCACCATCCCCAAGCCTTTATTTTCCCCTGTTTCTCACCTTCTGATTCCTTACTTTTTAAAAGTTTACTTGGAAACTAGGGCTCAAAGCAATGTTAGGCTCTTACCAAAGTGGGTAACTCTTCCCTTATATTTTTCAGTCTCTAAGCTAAGTGATTTCTGTGTGGATAGAACTGGCCTGAGATGAGTTCTTGTATCTTTCCCTCAAGTTTAGAGAAGTGTCATATAGATATACATACATGTCTTGCCCCAGGTCCTTTTCTCCCAAAATTCTTTGGCTGAGTTCTTTTGCAGAACAGAGTTCTGTCATTTTGCTGTCCCAGCCAGCATAAATGCTTTTGGTTTTCCTAGGGAAAGGGAGGAAAAAGGGGTAGAGTTGAGTTCTGCTGCAAGTGCTAGAGTCGACTTGTGTTTCACTGCCAGAATGATAAATGGTGAGGGATAGGGTAATACGTCAGCACATCAGAGGTTAGAGATTAGATCTCTCTGCTATTAATTTTATTTGATTTTTACTTCATTTCAATTTTTAGTGTTCCCCTAGACTGTTAAGAGGGCTGAAGTTGTTTTATGTCTTTTGCATAATTCCTATTTAGGAGTGATTTAAAGAATGGGAATATTAGAACAAATAGTCTTTCATCTAGTATTTCAGAAGTACATATTGGACATAAAGAGTACCTTTGAAAAATAGTCAGTTTTTTCCAAGTTTATGTTTGTTTATAGTTAATGGATTTTTAGCAAGTTATAAAATCGTTGAATTATGTCTATCCTCAATTTTAAGGGAAAAAAGGTAACCTTCTTGGTACATAACATAGGGCAAAGTCATTTCCATATGGGAATCTCTCCAATACAGGAACAGTTATGTTTCTGTGTATTTTTCAGACTCTATCATTACCTCAATGAGACTTAGCTTTTATTCCCATTGAAGGTTTTCAAGTAAACTGATTTTAAAAAGTAAGGAAGAAAAAAGTGATTTTTTTTTAGGGACTGAATGTTTTATAGTATGATTAAGATATCTAGCTTTTACAGGCTACCAAGACTTTTTTTTTTCTGACAATAATTTGGTATAGATTTGAATAAAACAAGATAGTATCATCAGCAAAAAAAAATGTTCCTTCCCTCCACTCCCCCTTCTTTAGTACGCTAGTCTTTGTCTTTCCCATGAAAAAACCTTTTTTCTTCCTTCATATTATTACAAATTAGCTTTGTTGTTGTTGTTCCTGGTCTTCTCACTGTTCTTCTACCTTCAAGATGCGTAAATACACTGAAGTGAAACCTTTAAGCAATTCCTCCTGTCATCAAGTCTCTGTAAATATCTTTTCTTGTTTTCTGAGAGTTAAGCTATTTCCAAGAAACAATTTGCATTTTCCCTCATTTCAAACAAACTCTTTTGTGTCCTTCACTAATTTGATCCCTCTATACCAAAAGCTACCACAATATGTCTTGGTCATTGAAGTGTATTCTTTAAGATCTGCAATTTTTGTAGTTTTTCTTGCAATATTATACATCTTTTTAAAACCACTTAATTAAAAATTCAAGAAAGAGAAATTCAAGTACCTGTTCATAGCAAAAAAAAATCTAGCATTCAAATGTGAGAAAACTAGCTAAAGGGGAGGAAAGTGGCTCAGTTCAGTTTCCTCTAGTCAAGGTCAAGCATTCTGTTTCAACTTATTGTCTGCAAATGCACCTATACATAACCATTTCTGTTTTAAAAAATCAAACCATAACAAAATTGTTATGTATCCCACAAAATCCTCACATTATCACTTATACAGCCTCAGTGTCTTTTTCCCTGCTCTTATCCCTCATTCTTTCTCCGTTTTCTCTTTCCCACCAATCCAGTGAAACAAAATAATAAAGGATATTTCTCTATCTCACATTTAAATATGAAATGTGACAAAACATTCGATGTGAGACATATTTGCCACAATGAATACCCCTTAATGAACATGTGAAGCATGAAAATATAATAGAAAGATATCTAAACTCATTCAGAAGATTTGGATTATAGTTTTAGGTCTCTCATTAACTAGATCTATGACCATGAAGAAGTCATTACAGATCTGTGAGATTCAGTTTCCTCCTATGTAAAAATAAAGGGGTTTAAATGTTCTTAAATCATAATAGCTGTCCATAGTATGATAGGGTAGCCAAAGCAGTAACTACAATCCCAGGCTACATTAAAGAAACATGAAGTAACATGGAGGGAACAGAACTAGGGAGGTAACAGTTGTTTTGTTAAACAACATTTGGAATACCAAATTCAATTCTGGATGCCACATTTTGACAAGTTAGTGTAGGTTTCCCTTGAGGAGAAAACGATCATAATGGAGAATAGTTAGAAAACCATGCCATATGAGAATTGGTTGAAGGAACTTAGGCAGATATGTAAAAATCTTTCATGGGAAGAATCATATTATTTATTCTTTTTAAGATAAATATTGTATCTATTTTATTAAATATTTCCAAAATACAAAATTTTAACATTGATTTCCTTTAAAAAATTGAGTTCCAAATTTTCTTCCTCCCATTCTTTCCCAGTTCTTGAGAAGGAAAGCAAATTGTTATTGATTATACATGTGAAGTCATTCAAAACAAATTTCCATATTAGCTATATTGCAAAAGAAAAAAATAAAGTAAAGATAACATGGAGTAGGTTGGAATCATTATCTTGATCAGAGTAGCTAAATAAGTTTTCCACAGTTTATCATCTTTAAAATATCTCTGTTACTCTGCACAATGTTATACTGGTTCTGCTCACTTCACTTTGCATTATCTCACATAAGCTTTACCAAGTCTTTGAGAAACCATCCTGTTCATCATTTTATATGGTACAATTTCATAGTATTTCAACACAATCCTATATAATACAGCTTGTTCAACCATTCCACAATAAGTGATAATCCCCTCGATTTCCAATTTTTTGCCACCACAAAAAAGGTACTAGGAATAATTTGTTTTATACATATAAGCCCTTTTCCATTTTCTTTCATATCTTTGGATAAATACTTAGTAGTGATATTGCTATATGCACAAAGAACTCTTTAAGCATAGTTCTGAATTGTTCTTCAGAACTGTTAGACTAATTCATAACTCTACCAACAATGCATTAGTATTTCAATTTTTCTACATCCCCTTATTTACTTGTCCTTTTGTTTTTGACACGTTGTACAATCTGATAGATATGAAATGGTACTTCAGATTTGCTTTAATTTGCTCTTTTTTAATCAGCACATAATAATTGCATCAGGGCAGAATTATAAACATTGAGTGGAATTTGTGCAGAAAGAAATTTAGGTGTGAAATAAAGGCCTTTTCCAAAGCAGTCCAAAATTAGAATGGGTTGCCTTGAAAGGAACTGGTTTCTCCATACTGGAAGCATGAAAGCAAAAACTAGATTGACTATTTGTTGGAAATATCATATAAGGGATTCAAATGAAGATTATGCTAAATGCTTCTGAGACTCCTTCTTACATCAAGATTTTTTTACCAGAAGATATTATTATTATTATTATTATTATTATTATTACTTGCTGAGGCAATTGGGATTCAGTAACTTGTCCAGGGTCACATAGCTAGGAAGTGTTAAGTGTCTGAGAACATATTTGAACTCAGGTCTTCCCAACTTCAGGTCTGGTGCTCTATCCATTGCACCATCTAGTTGTCCTATCAGAAAATTTCTAAAGCTTCAATATCCTATTATTCTGAGGGCTAAACATCTAGCAATGCAATTTTTTACTTGACTTCTATAATCAAAAGATTAGATTTCAGTTCAAAAGAGCCTATGTCCAAATTCTAGTTTCAATAATTAATAATAAGTGAACCTGGGCTAGTCCTTCATTTCTCTGTGCCTTAGATTTCTCATCTAAAAAAATGAGGATGTTGATACTTGTATTATTTACTTTCCAGGGCTATATTGTAGCAAATTCTTTGTAAACCTTAAAATGATGAAGAAATATGATGAGAATTATGATGAGAATAGTTGATGTTTTATACTCATAATATAAAGGGAAAAGATTTTGCTTTAAAATTACATTATTCAATGTTATATTTTAAACTCAATTTTCATTTTTCACAAGCCAAAAAGCCACTTGGGAAATAGAACACAGAAACATTTCACCTTTCATAGTGTTATTATTTGCTAGATTGAGAAACACTAAAGAATGAAGTGTCCCACCTTCGGTCACACTAAAAAATAGACCAATAAATCTATTACCATAATACAGGTCAAATGCCACTAAAACAAATACCAGGCCTACAAAATCACTGTCAGGCAGATGCTGCCAGAATTGAGCTAACTCTGCTCAAGCAAAATAAAATCCAAAAGAATAACATTTAAGTAGCTTTTTTGCCATTTCTGAAATAGATTTTTATTTGTAATTTGCTTATTCATTCAATGAATATTTTATTAATTGGACTTCTTTTAGAATCAGAAAACCTAGCAAGGGTTTAAATGCCTGAGATTTACTAGTTGTATGACCATCAAGAAATCACTTCACCTTAAATTTTTGCTCTGCAAAATGCAAATAACAGTAAATTCATTGCTTATCATACTATGATGTTAGAGTGAAAATACATTGTAAAAACTGTAAAGGGATATAGTATAGTAAATCGAACTTATTTTTGCTCATGACAACAATAACCAACATAATATACATTGTACTAGTGGCTAGGGAGATATTAAGATAAATAAAATATTTCTACAAACCTTATAGTGTATATAAATGCATTACTATTATTATTAGCAGTAGCAATAAGTACCTATTATATACAGAGGTAAAAGAAAGGATAGCATATTTAGATAGTCAGGAAAACCTGGGTTCAAATCCTCTCTCCAAAACACACTAGCTGTGTGACTCCAGGAGGCAAATCATTTACCCTTTCAGTATCCCATACAACTCTTTAAGACCATCAGTTAAAATCAGATTTGCTAATTGGAACTGGTGGGGAAATCATAAGCAGGGAGAAGTCACAGCCAATAATAGGCTGTATAGAACTCTGGGCATGAAGTCAAGGAAAAAATTAAAATTTCATCACTGGTGGTTACTGTCTCTAAGATATTGAAAACACTATGTTATATTTCTTCTGAAGAGGAAAGTCAAGGGGACATGATAACCATCTTTAATTACCTAAATGATTGTCCTAAGGGAAAGAAATAAGATTTATTCTATTTCACCCTGGGGTTCAAAACCAGAAGTAGTGACTAGAAGTTGCAAAGAAGGAAACTTATTACTAACACTTAGAGATGCCCCCAAATTTAATGGACTCCCTTAAGAGACAAAGAAAGTGTTGCCCCTCTTCAGAGATCTTCATACAATGGCTGGAGGACCTCTTGATGAATGTATTACAGAGGGCAATCATTTCTTGAAGGAATGGAAAAGGAATCACTGAAATCCCTTTCCTCTTTCAAACACTGATTCTGTGATACCTCTTTGGAAACCAGTTTCTTCATCTGTAAAATGGGGGAGGAAAGAGGGACCAAAAGTTCTTTGAGGGATCTATGCTTTCAGAATACCTGTAGTAAAGACATGATTCAGGACTTGGAGACTACAATGGAATCCAAGTTAAAAAATGTCAGAGTTCAAAAGGAAACTTTGAGTTATCAGGGTAATGACATGAAGCCAATTAATTCACCTCCCTATAAAATTTAATTTTTGTTCATTTCTCAGAAATATCTGATTTTGTTCTAAATTATCATGATCATTGGTTGTTGTTATCAGATTCTTCTATTTTAGGGACTCAAAATACATCATTTTGGAGCAAAATTTTAATTCTACTTACCTATACTGTAGGAAAAGGAATATTCAATCAATGAATCAGATGATTAATATTTATTAAGCATCTTCTATGTGCCAGGCATTGTACTAAGAATTGAGGATTATAAAGAAAGGCAAAGGGCAGTCTGTGTCCTAAAGAAGCTCACAGTCCAATGAAGGGGGGGACAGCATGCAATGAACTGTATACAAACAAGCTATAGACAGGAAAAAAAATGAAGATTATCAACAAAGAAAAAAGTGTGAGAACTGAGGGGGATCTAGAGAGAGATGATTTTAGTCAGTATTTGAAAGAGGCCAAGAAGGAGAGGAGCAGAGATTAAAATTTTAACAATTCCAGGCCAGTGAAAAATACCTGGAGACTAGAAATAGAGTGTATTTTTCAAAAAATATTTTATTCATTCAACAAATGTTTATTGTGTGTCTTATGAAGACAAAGCACTGTGTCTAGGCACTTAGAAATTTCAATGAGATCTTTCACCTGAGTTCATGGAATTTACCATCTAATTAGTCAGATAAAAAAAAAAAACTAATTTAATACAGTCTTGCACACAGGATTGATTTAATAAATGCTATAATATATAATGTATATTATATAATATATGTATAATAGATATAATGTGTGAATATATGTAAATTATATATAATATATAAAATGTAATATATAAAAATAAATTTGTAAATGAAATAGGATAGATTAGGTAATTTTAGAAATATTGCAAAACAATGCTTTAGAAGAGATTTGGAAAAATAATATGAGATATAAAGTCTATGTCAACTGAGGTGAGTGTTGGCTATCAATGGAATAAAGCTAAAAAAAAAGCAAAATGAGTAAATGAATGAATGATAAAACACTTAGTGCCTACTGTGTTAAGCATTGTGAAAATAAAATTTAAAAACCAGACAGTTCCTGAACTCAAGCATCTCACATGCTAATATGGAGACAAGAAGTATAGGCAAAATCAGCTCCAGAATAGGTAGGTGGCAAGATCCAGAGGTTCACAGAGCACAGCAGTATGATGGACATTATGGTACAGAACACTGCCAAGTCCAGCAGGAAGATGGATGGGTGACCTAGTGATCCTTCTGCAGTAAGGGAGATGGTAAGGTTAGGGGTTCAAAAGGCCTAGTCAAATGGCAAGACTCATGAATCAAGAAGGGGTAGAGGAAGGTAGATGGGGAGCTTACAAATTCATCCCTTTAGCCAACAGGAGGTACTCATTGCTCATCACTACACTACTGAAGAGGAAAACAAAGTACTCTTTCCCCATGGGGTTTCATCATCTGGCCATGATAAACTCTATAGATAATAATTATGAACTCTATTTAGAAAGCAGAAAATAAATCACACAAAATGTTTAAGAGCAATGTTATAATCACTTCAATGCATAAGAAACATTATTTTTGCAATCATTTGAAAAATATATTTTTCACTGTAGGAAAAGAAACTAAGGGGCTTTAATATGATATTAATATTGCATATTAAACTAAAAAGAGAATTTAGACGCAATCTAGTTCCACATCCTTACTTTTACAGTACAAGAACCTGAATGCTAGGGGAAATCAATAACTTGCCTAAACTCACATAGACAAATATTAATACAGAATCTAGGTCCTTGAAGTAAGGTCATTGGGACAAGGTTGCTTCCTCTACCCACATATTATCTTCTCTTCTGTCTCTGTCTCTCTGTCTCTGTCTGTCTGTCTCTCTCTTTAAAGTTCCATGTAGTACTCAGAAGCTCTTGCAAAAGATAAAATAAAAGCATGAATACATTTTGGTGTAGGGGATAGGAGTCAGCAAAATACTACTGCTATATATATAAAAAAAAAAGCCTAATTAAGTACCATGGAAATCCCTCTTATGGAGATGTATTCAGCCAAATCACCGAGCATGGTGTTCCAAGTTTTCCCTGACCCCCATCGTGAAATAATCATCCCCATTGTTGACGTGCTTAATTACTGAAACTAAAGGGCAATGGACAATGATACTCTATAATGCACGTCCATATGGAGCACTATTCTTTATCATTAGGAAACTGCTTAGTTTCGTAGATCAACTTGGTATTTCTTACCTAGCGGGTATTAGTAGCCTACTTATCTGTTTTTCTAATGAGATGAATCATGGGGGGAATGGGGGGAGGAGCTGGGTTAATGTTCCAAGGGGACTAATTAGAATCAGGTGAGAGCTTGAGAAGGCAACTAAGGTGATTTCAGTCAGAGCCTATATAAAAAGCTCTAATTAAGAAGAATGATGGACTTTACTTTAAGACCCTGAGAGAATATAGGATGCTCAATTTAACTCCCCCAACCTGGTGGCCAAATAATACTTGATTTCAATGCATTTTTAAACAAAAAGAGAAAAATACCTTTTTTCTGAGTATGTCCACAAGAGTAGAAGGTCAGGCTCAAAATGTTCATTTAAAAAAAAGGCTTACATTTGTGGAACACTTTAAGATTTATAAGAAGGAACTTTCTTTATATCTTCAACAATTGGCATAGTGCTGGCACACAATAGGTGCTAAAATGAATACTAGTTGACTGATCAAATAGGTAGGGCAAGGGCCATTAAATTCATGTTACAGATGGGTAAGTTGAAGTCCAGATAGTTAAGCTATTCATAGATTCATACTCAATCTCAGTTTTATTGACCCCCAAATCCCTAGTTTTGGGTCTCTTTACCTATTTATATCCTCATTTAGAATATAGAACTATTCTGTCAAGGTAGCAAAGGCATATTTTAGAAGGGAAAATAAAGAGGACTTTTTTTTTCTTAAATTTACTTGAACAGACTTACTGTAGACTAATTTAACTGAGGTGCCATCTTAAAACCACACAAGCTTTAAATTTATCACTTTGGTAAAATTATCGTTCCATCCAAAAAAAAGGTATACAAGGTATTTTAGCTGCAGGGTGCATATCTGGAGAAAGTGTTTCCTGCAGAGCTTCTCTGTCTTTCTACTAAATTAACCACACAAGAACTGGCCATGTTACCATATGACATTTCCTTTCCTAATCTGTTTAATGCCAGAGTTTGCACATGATGTATTCTGATGGGCTTTTATGTTTCAGATACTTAAAAAAAGCACATTAAAACTGCAATAGGGAATCTTCTACAGACAATAGAACTTGTTATAAATTGCATTTTCAGACAAAAAAAATGCTGGAAAACTGTAATCTGTTCTTTTGTTCTCCCTCTCAGAAAAATTTTTACCTCCTGCATCTCTTCAGTCTCCCATGCCTGAGAAGCTTTCCTTTTAGTTTGCTTCTGCTGCATATTCCTTGCTTATGTGCCCCATTGGAAATGAATTCAAATCTATTTTAAGGGAAGAAAATCGACATCACTTGGAAAAGCAGTCAGCATTTATGCGGTGGTAAGGCACACACTAATACACTGGGAAAACTTTTGAACATATTTTTGAATCAAGTATGGATTTCAACTCCATAATCCCTTTTTGTTCCTACTAAAAGTGGCATTGCTTCACTTTATCTCTATTCTCCCAGCAGGTGCTTATGAACAGTTAAATTAGCTACAAAATAGCCCGAGCCGGCTGCCTCCACATTTCTGACATGTGGGTTTATGAAATGAAGAGAAAAATCTTTGCCATCTGAGCAGAGTGGGGCCATCACATATGGTTCTTTTGTCTTAAAAGAAGCTGCCAAGATTTATTTTAATGTAATGTCAATACACACATACATATGTGGACAGATGCCTAAGGCACTGGCTTTCTGCTGTGCCCTTAGGTTTGGCCTTCAAACCCTGTGCTGCAAGAGAGGATCTTTCTTCATTTCTAATGCAGAGGCAAATTCTCAAGTAATCAGTATTTTTAATTTACCCTTTATAGAACAGCTTACTTGTCTTATTTATAACTCAGTTTCCTCATTTGTGAAATGAAGGATGGATTAAATGATTTCTATAGATCCAGCTTTATTTCTTTTCTGTTCTTTAATTGCAGAATGATTGCAGTTAAATGACTTCTCCAGAGTCACATAGCTAATGTCAAGGGACTGAGATTGGATTTGAACTCAGGTCCTCCTGACCTCAAGCTCTTACCCACTATACTAGTTAGTTGCTTTCTCCCCCACCCCTTTTTTCCCCTTCAATTGCATGGATTCAGTTTTAAATCCTAGGAAGAATTTTTTGGGTTTTTTTGTTTTGTTTTCCTGAAGCAACCACAGGACACAGGGAAATTTTAATGAATAGATCTCTAGAAGCTTCCTGAGGGAGAGGTATTTTCCAAAGCATCAAAATACAGCAGAAACATATTATTTTCAGTATTTCAGAAGATCCATGATTCACTCACATTGGCAGTCTCTTCCCCAGTACAGATCCTAATCCCTCTCTGCCTTGTTGTAGAGGGCAGGGACAGTTGTACCATAATGTCACTGCACTGGACAAAGTAGTTTGTCCTTTCTCTCCTACTAATATTACTGATTTACACTGTCATATTTTGACAGGTCTATGGTATTCAGTTCTGGATTTATCCCACCTTGGAACCTGTGATACTTCTTTGATTCTCCTTTAGAATATTATGATCTTTAGAATGCATATCTATGCATATATATACACACCCATGCAGCTTCTACATATTTTTCTGCCGAAAAGAAAAAATTAATTAATGGTTTATATCAATGAGTATGTATGATGTTCACTATGTTTCTCAATGATCTAGTATTTGCACTACGAAGTGCATATGCTGGTAGGTGGGACTGAGTGGGAGCGGGGGGAGAACTTGGAGATGCAAGACCCTCTTTTACCCATTCTTGCCTTTGTCATCAAGTTGTTGGGAGACACAATAGATAGAAGAGTCTTAATAGCTGTTTGACTCTGTGCAAATCACTATGTCTCAGTTTCCTTAATTATAAAATAGAGATAATAATGCAGGCTCTATTTCCCAGGGTTGTTAAAAGGATCAAATTAATAGTTATAAAAACACAAAGCAGTGTCTGGCACATAGGAGGCACTTAATGAATACTTGTTTCCTTGAATAAATCGCATCATTTTTATATACCTCAGTTTCCTCCTCTATAAAATAGGGCTAATAACATTTGAACAACAGCACAGAGTTATTTTGCAGATCAAAGACAGATAGACAAAAAGATACGTGAATACAAAAACACTCCTACATGTCTAAATATGAATAAAGATACATATATGTATCACCTTATACATATATCACCTTATCAGTTATTAATCAAAATTTATTACACTTAATTGTAATTGTGACCAGTTATTAATTAATATATAATAATATAAACATATGTGTGCATTTGTGTGCTATTATTGCCATTTGAGTTGGCATGAATTCTTTTTTTTTAAGGTAGAGGATAGAAACTGAACACTGGAAAATCAAAATCGATTATCATTTATCTGTAGGAGGATAGGGTTATCCTTTTAACATTTTTCTTTAAGACCAGCCTGTCAGAAAGCAGAATTTACCAAAATGCATTTATCTCATTGGAAACAAATGTGCATTACCATAAAAAAGGTTGCATATGTAACAAATTAATTCCCAATGTGATATTCAATTCACCACATGGCACAAAGGCTATAGATACTTCTTCAGTTTGAATCTAATTCCTTTTGCCTATTACATTACTGTCAGAAATCCTCATTAGGGTTAAGACTGAATAAATAATAGGGTTCAATTTTAAACAGAACATCAGAGGGCATGTCCAGGGGATGTGAATGCCAGAAGTACTATATCATGCATGATTACTCACTCCAGCCAGTTTTCTATTGCCAGGGAATAACAAGATCACCTTCTCATTATTTCAAGTGGAAATCCTGGCACATTAATTTTCCTCGTGGTATTTCTTTGAAATGCAAGAAGGTAGCACTTGGTGACCAATGCTCTGGGGAGGAAAAGGAAGTGTTTTCTGCTTGGATGAATTATTCCCTCAAGATGAAAAAAAAGAAAGCCTTAAAGGAAAATGCCTCATTTGCAAGTTGTCATTTGGGAACAAAGCATTAATGGAAGAAGATAGGTCCTTGAGGGAGACTACAAACAACATTCTGAGTGCTCTTTGGGGAAAGCTAGAAAACATTGCCACCATTGGCTATGGAACCCTTCGAGGATGATGGAATGAATAAGGAGGCAAACTCCCTGATGGCTGGGGGGAAAAATCCCTTTCCTTTCTGCCTAACAGGAGGTCAACAGTTTTCTAAAAGAAATTATTCCTAAGGGAGAGGCAGTTTCCTAAGCATCAAAACACTGAATAGCCATATTTCAGTATTTCAGAAGACCCATGATTTCACTAACATTAGCAGTCCCTTCCAGTACAGACTCCAACTCTCTTTACCTTGTTAGATGCAGTTAGAAGGTGGGGATGGAGGGTGGGGAACTGTTCCTTAATGCTAACTGCACTGGAAGGCTGTAAACCTGGGCATAAGTCCTAGCTCCACTATTTACTAATATCTGATGGTCCAAGGCACAGGTTACTTGAGTTTCTATTTCCTAGTTTATAAAATGAAAGATTTGGATTAGGGATTCTTAACCTTGAATAACTATTTTCAAGGGATGGGGAACTTCAATAGGAAAAACCAATTATCTTTGTTTTCACCAACTTCTAACTGAAATTCATTGTTTCTTCCAATCATTAATATTTGTAATAACCCATAATAATTATATGAGAAATGTTAATAACCAATGATTGGAGATTTTTAGATTTCCCCCTTTTTCTTTTATCCTCATTCCAACATCTAAATCTCTGAGGTTGAGCTAATCTTTTCGTTTTTCTAGACCAGGCTCTGGTAAGGAAACCATTGTGGTTTATTCATTTTGGGGGAAGGTAAGAAGACAAAAAATAAATACTTTGAATAGATTACCCAAGGCTGGATGGTTCAATGGATAGAATGGAAGTCAGGAAGATCTCAGTTCAAATTCAGCCTCAGACACTCACTAGCTACACTAACTTGAGCAAGTCACTTAACCTATTTGCCTAGAAGGAAATGACATTCCACTTTAGTATCTTTGCCAAGAAAATCCCATATTGGTCACAAAGCATGAGACCTACTAAATTTCTGAACTATATATATTGTTTCACCAGCTTGCCAAAGGGGTCTATGACATAAAAAGATAAGAAACTCATGATTAAGAAAACCCCACAAGTATTCTCTCTCTCTGATATTTTATGATAACATTCATTTTTTTATGTTTTAAGGTACTATCACAAATAACTTGCCTTCTGGTGATGAATCATTCAGTTTTTAAATAGACTAGTCTTTGATTTATAGAAACAAAATCTTGAAGGAAATATTTGCAAAGTGTTTGAGACATAGTAGGTGCTTAATAAATGCTTGTTCTCTTGCTTCTCCTTTTCCCTTTCCTCAGTCATTAGTCTTAGTAGTGTCTTAGTAGTCTTAGTAGAACCTAGCACAGTTAATACTCCATGGACAGAAACCTTCCAAAAGCCAGTTACCTCCATTGCAAGAAGACTTTGATGTAGAGGAAGAAGCAAGACCATTTATCCAAAGTTTAGAGTGTAATTCACATAGAGCAACTATGTGTCTTGTTGAAGAAAGGTCTGCATTAAAATAATAATATAAAATCATCAAGGAGAATGAGGCATGTTGATTACCTATGACTATTCCTATGAAGCAGTATTGCTACTCTGGGAACTATAATGGCCATTTCTATATATAAACATATGCATACACATAGAAATTGATATATAACTATATATTAGTGTGAATTAAATGAATAAATATATTATCTATATATTTGTATATATAAACATAAATATATGATTACAATAATCACAATGGATAATATTGATAGCACTTATTATGTGCCAAGTACTGGACTAAGCACTTTATAATTATTGTTTGATTTCATTTTCACAAAAACTCTTTGAAGTAGATTACATTATTATCCCCATTTTACAGATGAAGAAATTGAGATAAACAGCAGTTAATTGTCTTGCTCAGGGTTGCATCATTAGAAATATCTGATTCCAGATTTGAAATCAGGTATTTTTGACTCTAAGTTCAGTATCCTGTCCACTGCACCTCCTAGCTGTCATAATTCAAACACGCACACATATACTCACATAAAGACATACATATTTTTATGTTTATTTCTATGTATGTATATATATACCAATATAGTACAAAATATGTAGTATAGTGTATATAATCATGTATTTTACATGTTGTTCTTCATATCACACTATGTATTATACAAATTATTATACTAAATAGTAAATTATATATCATCCTTCCAGTTGTTATTCAGTCATGTTTTTACTCTTTTTTGGGGTTTTCTTTCCAAAGAAAGTAGCAGGGTTTCCTATTTTCCCCTCCAGCTCATTTTTCAAGATGAGGAAACTGAGGTAAATAGGGTAAAATGAATTGCCCAGGGTCATATGTTTGCTAAATCTATGAGTCCATATTTGAACTCAAGAAGATGTCTTCCTGAATATAGACTTAGTGCTTTACCCACTGCACCACCTAGCTGCCCCAAAGTTTATATAGTATATTTTATTTTCTTTATATCTTCCCTGTTGTCTAGTATAATAGTCTGTACACATAGTAGGTATACACATTAGATCACAATAATATAATAAAAATAGGTATAGATGATGAAGAAATCTACAAATATATGACTGCTGCAAACTTAGATTGCACTTATATACATACATACATATAGACACATTTATATGTCTATATGTATGTGTGCCTATATACTACATATGTGTTTTTATATATAATACTACATATACAACTGTGTGTGTGTGTGTGTGTGTGTGTGTGTATGTGTACATCTTGGAGGTCAGACCTAGGTTTAAAAATCAGGATATGATAGTTGATGCCATTGGGGATGAATAAGACTTCATAGGAAGAAACCAGAGGAAGAGAGGGAAACCAATGTGATGGCCGTTTTTGAAAAATAACTACATTAAAAAGGTTAGAAGATGAATGAGGACGAAGAGAGGGAAATAAAGGGTGGCTATTGAAGGAAAGTGTAGTATTTCTGAAAAGGAAAAGGAAAAGACTACCTACAGAATCCAAAAGTTTTTGGGAATTGGAAGGGAACATAGAAATTATCTAAGCCAATTCAATTGAACAGGAACCCCTCCTATTTGATCCCCAGCAGTGGATTACTTACAATCTGAAGCTATCTAGTGAGTATAGAGTCAATGATGCTTTAGGAGTCAACTGATTGTATAGGTCTGAGTGTTGAAATATATATGTCTCTCCAAACCCTCTATCTCTGATTCATAGTTCTGCTTTGTAGGGACAAGCATGGCAGCTCTGCAGACATCTCAAGAAAGCTATCATGTTTCCTCTGAGTGAATATGACAGGACTCATTCATGATCCTGAGCTCTTCTCACCAAGATCTGGGTACCTTGATTCCCTATCTGCCTCCACATCCTTCAACAATGGATATGTTTGTATGTGCTATTTATATGTATATTTATCCATATTTAACATATAGATTTGTAAAATTTTGTCCCAGGGAGCAAACCTAAGAAAAGTGGGGGGGAAATAGAAAAAAAAAACAGATGTTTTGTTAATTCAGGGGTTGGGGTTGCTATAAGCAATTCTATTTGCTAAAAACTTGAATAAGCTGTTCAAAACATCAACACAGAACTTGAAGCAAAGGCTGAAGGACTACTAGTATGGACTGATTAGTGACTGACCCAATTAAACTCTGACAATCTTTAGAATTCTGAGATTCAATGAGTCTCTGTTTTGAGGGGCATGATGAACACATGACCTGGGACATGAAGTCTATAAATGCGAAAACTATTTCTTAGAAGAGTCACTTTTACCTTAATAAGAACTGACTCAATCAAACTGAAAAATGAAGCAAAATAAAAGATGGTGAGGGGATGATGAGACACATGGAGAGAAAGGATGGCACATCTAAAATCTACGAAAATAAAGATTAACCAAACCACATAGTGCCCTAAACACAGCACTGTGACTTATTTTCAGAATAGCCTAAGGCCCCAATGTTCATAAGTGTAAAAACGTGGATTGGTTTCACATTTTATCACTTAAGGCAAATCTGCAATAACCATTTAGCCTGGGGTTGCATGACAGAGGCATTTCATTAGCCACTGTGCAGTTACATTTTTAAAGTCTAGTTTCTAAAATATTGGGGGAAGGGAAAAGGGATATGAGAAAGTGAGGTTGATTCTTTTGTTTTTATAAGAGAAAGCAAGTTTTAAGGCAGTCAAGAGTTTGACCTGTCTCTGAAGATAGAAAGCAGTGCAGGGAAGGAATTCACAAACTGAATAATATGTAATCATCTGCAGCCCAACAAAGTTAGTAGGCATCTCATATTTGTTCAGTGTGGTAGAGTGGGAAAAGCAGTAGATTTTAAGCAAGAAAAAAATTGTTAAAATCCTGCATCTACTTATTAGCTGTGTGACACTGTGACATTGTGTGACACTAAATTCTCTGATCCTCAATATCCTCTTCTATTATTGTTTTTTTCTAGTTATGTCTGAATCTTCATGAACCCATTTAGGGTTTCCTTGGTAAAGAAATTAGAGTGTCTTGTCATTTCTTCTTCTAACTCATTTTACAAATGAGGAAATTGAGGCAAACAGGGTAAAGTAACTTGCCCAGAGTCATACTTCCCCAAGAAGGGCAAGAACTTGTGTTCACCAGAAAGTTGTTTCCTTCCTGTCTCCTTCCATTATAGGCTATTTGACTCATAAGTATCAATAGAGTGTGAGGTCAAAATTTTGTCCTCTGAATCTATATATTATTACTTCTACTTTGCTGTTCCCAACTTGAATCAGGAAAGACTAGGGTTAAAAAAAAAAAACAAGCAACAAGTGTTTTTTAAAGCAACTACTATGTATCAAGGCCTGTGCTAAGAGGTAGAGATAGGAATATAAAGAATTAAATAATACCTACCCTCAAATTACATATATTTTAATAAGGAAACCCAAGAATTATATGAGTAAAAATGAAGAGAAAAAATACAAATGAATACAAAGTAGTTGCTGTGTGTCCTTCATTCTCAAAGGGGAAGAAAAAGATAATGACTTCAGGTACATGATGCCATGACATGTAAGTGAATTATATTTAAGTGAAGGAGAGCTATGCAAAGTCACCACCTTCACTTTCACCTCCAGAACCATCTGGGTCCAATGGCCAGATACAGATCAGAATGATTGGAGATGGCCCTGAATGAAATGTGAGAACTTGGTCATTTTAAACTAAGTTCTTCCACCAATTTCAGTTTGAGGCTGCACCAATTCAGTGATTAATACTAGGATCAATTGAGGGAAAGTCATCTAGTCAAAATAAAATAATTTTAAAAATCTAAATAATTAAATAAATCTGGGAGGGTAATACCCTTATGGTTTCTGGCCAAAACAAAAACTATTACTATTTACATTTAATGTAAATCATTTATGTCCCAAAAAATGACTAAATGGGACTCAGCCTGAGGCCTATTGGTAGCCAATCAATGAGAGTGGAAATGATTTTGGTTTAAGGCTTAGCCCTTAAGAAAGAAATCTAGCCAAAAAGCCCCAAGATATCTTGGGAGAGTTCAGAGATTCAAAAGAAAAAAAAAGCTTTTAAGAGCATTTGTAGGAAAAGGGAATGTTAGAAACAAGACCCCAGACTCAATTTCAAAATCTATGATATTTTATTGAAAGTGACAGAAAATGCACTGTTACAGAAGCAAGAGAAAGCTTTTCTAGATCAGTCCCCTCCCTGTCCCTTCCTTTAACCTTTAATATGCTAGAGGAACAGTTCCTAGTACACCCTAGGTATGGCCAAGGAATGCCTCTTCTCACATTCCACAGTGCCTAGATTTGTGTTATTGTTCCCCACTGTGTGAAGATACTATTCATGAGCCTCATTAAACAAGGGCAATAAAGAAAAAATTTCCCTGTTCATTGACCCCAGCTGGTTTAAACCAATTTCTAGTCTAGACCCCCTTATCAGAATTCTGAAGCCAAGTTAGTTTCTCCTTTTGAAAGCTCTTTGGTCAGTGATACTTATTATCTTATATTACTTTGAAGCCTATAACATTCTGTGGAAACTTAGCTTTTCAGTATTTCTCATTGTCTGCTCTACATTTCTGAGAATTGAATTTTAATTATTCTGTTGAAACTTAACCCTAGTTTGTCTCTCACAAGTATGACACTTGTATGTCATGGCATTATCTCCCTGATGTCATGGTTCTCTTCAAGAAGAAAGGACAAATAACCTCTAATGAGTAGAGCTGTCCCACTGCATACCCAACTGAATTGGTCTGTTGGGCAATACAGCTTTCTTTCCTTCCTTCTTTCCTCCCTTCCTTCCTTTCTTCCTTTTTTCCTTCCTTCTTTCCTTCCTTTTGTCTTTTCTTCCTTCCTTCCCTCCCTCCCTCCTTCCTTCCTTCTTTCCCTCCCTCCCTCCTTCCTTTTTTTTTCTTTTCCTCCCTTCCTTCCCTCCCTTTCTCCCTGTCTCCCTCCCTTCTCTTCCACCTTCCTTCCTTTCTTCCTTCCTTGATTCCTTCCTTACTTCCTTCTTTCCTTCCTTCCTTTCTTCTTTCCCACCTTCCTTCCTTCCTTTTTTCCTTCTCCCTTCCTTCATCCTTTCCTTTCTTCCTTTCCTTTTTTCCTTACCCCTCTCCAGTTTCTCTCTTTCCTTTCCCTCCCTCCCTCCCTCTTTTCTTCTTTCTTTCCTTCCCTCTCTTAGCTCCCTCCCTCTCTCCCTCCCAGTCCTTCTGCCTTCCTGTCTCTCTCCCTCCCTTTCTTATTTCCTTCCTTCCCTCCCTCCTTCCTTTATTCTTTCCTTCCCTCTCTCTCTTCCCTCCTTTTCTTCCCTCCCTCTCTCCCTCTCCTCCCTTTTGCCTCCCTTCTTTTTTCCTTCTCCCTTCCTCCCCGCTTTCCTTTCTTCCTTTCCTTTTTCCTTACCCCTCTCCAGTTTTTCTCTTTCCTTTCCCTCCCTCTATCCATAAAGTAGTTAAATATGAGTTAGGTAGGAGGGCACTTATTTGGAGGTATCAGGAAAAGTATCATGTAGAAGGTAGAGTTTCAGCAGGATCTGGAAAGAAGCAATTTTATGGTTCCAATATAAGGAAATGAGATCTGGCTATTGCAAAAACATGGATAGGAGATGGAGGGGATATACCTATGTACCTATCTATCTTTCCATCTATACAGGATAGAGAGAAGGCCAGTTTCACTAGATCACAAAGTAGGGAGGAAAAAACATTATACAAAGAGGCTAGGTTATGAAGTTTTAAAAGCTAAATTGGGAGTTTAAATTTTATCAGAGAAGCACTAGGAAATAAAGGAAAGAAACAAGCTTTCACATAGTGACTACTCTGGGCTAAGTACCTTATACATATCATCACACTTGAGCCTTGTAGTTGAGATGAGTGCTGAGGCTAAAGAGGTTAAGTGATCACACAATTAGTTAAGTATCTGAGACTGGATTTTAACTCTGGTCTTTCTGACTCCAGATCTAATGCTCTACCCAATGTGCCACCTAGTTAGTTGCTTTCTATGTAATATAAATGTAATAATTGGAATTTGTATAGCACTTTAATGCTTGCAAAATCCTTTACAAATCTGATTCTCACATCAACTCTTGGAAGTAGATCGTCATTTTGCCTAGTAGTTAAGGAAATTAAGAAAAACAGAAAAGTTAACCGATTTGCTTAGTAACATAGCTGACATCTGAGAGCAGATCTGAAATTATTGAAGTGCAGGGAGCCACTACCTTTATTAAGAAGGGTAATGAGTTGTTGGTTTTACTTTGAAACTCCCATCTTGAATTAGGAAAGACTCAGGTTCAAACAAATAGGCAACAAATATGTTTTTTTTAAAGTACATACTATGTACCAGGTACTAGGATACCATTTTCTTTCCTGTCTCAGGCCCTAAACTTTGACACCCCCAAAAGATATTGTCAAATTTAGTAGAGAAATCAAGGAGAATAGTTAAAATACTAGATTTGGCCAAATCATTAGTAGCTTTGTAGTGACACTTTTCAATTGATGTCACCATGTGGTAAAAGGAGGTCAAATATTTGGTACAACTCTGATACTCTTGCCTTTCATTCTTCTGCTTCATTTGATTTTCATATTGGGTATGTGGTCAGTAGATTGACTCCTGGAACAATCATTGTGACCAGGGCTTCCTAATCTTTCTGCTTTGCCGGCTCTCTATATTTTATCCTTTTATTTCTGCAACCATATCTCATGTCCTGCACACTAAGCTGGGCACTTCCTTTAAGAGAGCAGGGAATCTTCCCCCTTCCTCCACTCCCAACTGAAGTATAATTCAACTCTAGGAAAAATGAAAGATGCCTCCTTGACATATCACAGCTGCTAATCACAGTATTCTACTTGCATTTATTTTTTTTAATTGATGTACTTTTAATATTTAGGAGCTTTTTAAATTTCTGATTCATTTTTTTTTAAATTGCATTCAGTGGTCAACAAGCACCATATTGAACTTTTTTTACTTGAGGCTAATCCCTAAACTGACCCAAGATAAACCTAAACCATAATAATGCTCCTTCCTTCCTTTCTTTTTTTCCCTTCCTTTTCTCTGTCTCTCTTTTTCTTTTTCTTTTTTCTTTTTTAATTTTTATTAAAGCTTTTTACTTGCAAAACTTATGTATGGGAAATTCTTCAAATTAACTCTTACAAAGCTTTCTGTTACAAATTTCCCCCCCTAGTCCCCATCCCTCCCCTAAATGGCAGGAAATCCACTACATGTTAATGATGTTAAAATACTTGTCTGTTTCTCTTTTTCTCTCATAGCAGAAGCCTGTTGTGAACACAAGTGAACTTTACATTATCTAGACACAGGATTTTGGTTTGTTTCCTAGTAGCAAAAAGTATTTTTGAGTTTAATGGGGAACCTTTCCAATGATGTAAAAAAAATCTCCCATTCACCATGATAAATTAGTTTCAAAATTAGTGCAAGGTGCTGATAAATGAATGTTTCCAAGAATCCAGGCTAAATCTTTGTAAAAAACTGTCCTTGTAATCTTCCAAATAGCAATCTCCTCAATCCATAACTTTGAATGCTTGAGCCCCTTCTCACGATGAATATACCAAGCTTCTCTGAAGTCATTAGTTAAATCATCATTGTCTTCCTCAGCTCATAGCTCCTATCATGACACTCAAATTAAATTAATAATTTGAAAACCATTAGCATAATATGTCCAAAGAGTCGGTGTAAAGGAACCTTTAAAAATAAATGTAAAAATATCCCCTTTCTTTTATTTGTAATTTTGAAGAGGCTGTATTGCCTCTAAAGAAAATGAAGATGAACTCTTTTTATGCATGAAGAAAATAGAGACCACGGGTGAGTGAGTATTTGATCTTTAAAAATTATACTTTTAAGGCACAAGAGAGCTTAATGCATCTGTTAATAGCATAGTAGGTGAAATGGGCAATGTAACTGGAAGCAGGCACTAATATGATAAAGGTAGAAAGCTAGAAAGCATATTTGTCAGTATCTCTGAGGGTTAAACTCTTCCAAGATGAGGATAATGTGAGAACTGAGGCTAGGAGCAGTATACTAGGAAGGGAACCCAAACAAGTAGTAATAGAATCTCAGGTTTATCATATTACTAGCTTCACCCCATCTCTAGGAGGTTATTTATCAGGGATTAACTTTCTCTAAGAACAGCAAACAAGCAATTGTGGGTTAGGAGGGAGGATGGATATGAATCATTTGAATAGTGCTTAATACAAATAAATGAAAGTTTTTATTTTCTCCAGTTTAGTTACACTACCTAAGAGAACTTGGAGATTTGGTCTTACAAAGTCAGCTGAATCAATCTGACGCTCCAGATGTTTGTTGTATTTTGTCCCTTTTCAGATACATAAAATGGGGAGTTCTGCTTACTTTTTTCCATAAAAATTATCTCAATAGCCATATCCCAGATGGAGGATGAGAAGTTGTGAGGGTGAAGTGTGATATTTCAAAAGAGATGGCCTTGGCTAACCACATTTATAGCCCTTCCTCTATGAACTCCCCTGTTATGACCATCCTATTTTGGATGTAGTTAAGATTCTTTGGTACATATGCCAACTAAATTGCCAGACTTTAGCCATGGGTCATCACTACCAGAATTTAGCCAAATGACAGCAGTTCAGTTGCTGAATTTTGATGAGGAGATCATAGTAGCCCGAAGCCACTGAGCAAAAAAAAAAACTTATCTTCCCAAAAAGGCTTCCTGAGGACTAATATAAGCATTTATTAAAGGGAAATAATACATCCTAGATTGTGCTTATCTGTCTTTGTTCCCTTCATGAACATGTCACGACTTTACTGGAGAGAGGACCCTCAAACCCCAGTTCCAAAGTTTAGCCACCTCAGCTAGTCCAACATAACTTAAACCCAGATTCTGAAATACATTATTCTATTTAGTTCTCTGATTGCTCTATTCATTATAAGAATCAACAACTGGATCTCAGCAGCTGTTGATCCAGTAAACAGGAACAAACATCTTAAGGCATGGGGGTTGTAGCAAGTCCTGCCAGTGGACCAGACTGAATTGCTAGCTTGGGAGAATCTTGAGGGATGGGCAGAACAAAAGTTTTATTTATACTGATTGCTGGGAGGTACCCATGGATAAATGGTATGGAGTCATTTAGGATAAATGGTCCCAATGCCCACAAAATATATAGACAAAGACAGTTTTTGTAGATTTCTACTGTTAGGACCAATTATAACCCTGTATCAGGCAGTTAATGCTCACAGCTTCTAAAACTCCTGGCATTCCTTCTACTACCTCAAATAGTCAATTCAAACCCTCTCTCATTTCTGGTCCCAAGAAACTTCCCTTACCAAGCCTTACCTGAGCCTGGTATTTAAAAGTAACTCTACCCCCAAATTCTCTACCATGTCTATGTCTGATTAGTAATGTCCCCTCCCACATCTGACAACAATTACTATTCTCCACTGAGTCCATTTTTAGAATTTCTTTTTGAACCTTAGCTTTGAACATGAATTTTCCTAATGATTCCCTTATTCTTATGTTATGAGTTCCTTTCATCTGTAGGGACAAATTTCTATCTACATTGTCATATAATGTATTTTTTCCTGCATTCTGCTCTGCATAATAAAGCTCTTGCTTGTACTAGCTTCCTGGTAGCAATTTCCTATGTGATCTTTGCTTTATCCAGAGCTATTAAGCCAAATAAAAGTCAGTCATCTTCTCCCTTCCAACCCTCATTTCACCCCCACATGATTCAGAAAATATCTTCTAAAAAAAGCTTTGGCTGAACCAAGAATTGGAAACAATGGAAAATATTGTGCTTTTTAATATTGTCTTTTTTATAATCATGGGGAATGGGAATTTATTAGAAAGAAGAGAAATTTTTTGGCTGATTTGTTGGAAAAAAATTGTATCTCTGGATGAATGAAGAGAGATTTCCTTTCAACCTTGAAAAAACACAGAAGCTCCACAGCAGATATTTCTTACATAATCAAAATGTGATATTTATGATTATCTGCCTAAGAAAGGGCAAGTTTTGGGCTTCTTTGGGCCAGAGAATGCTAAGTTGATGTGGGAAAATGTCTAGGATCAACTCAGACCTTGGACAAATGACTTGCAAGAAAATTCTAAGCTACTTTGACACAGGTGACTGGGATAGGAATCCATAAAAGTATCAGAGGTATCATTATAGATGCTTTATAGAATGTTCCATGCTGCTCCTGAGCCATTGCTATTCTTTTTACTTCAGAAAAAACAATAAACTAGCTCAGCTATTTACCTACTCTTAAAAATGTTTATATTACCATATGACTTATGTGCTGCTAATGTTAGGTTTTTATGATTATTTTTGTGGAATAATCACCCCTGAGTGGAAGGTCCATTGGAAAAGCATTTCTATATCAAATTCTCCTTACCACTAAGGAATGGAATGCTATAGAACAATACCTGTTACATACTTTGATATCTGCTATGATTATCTGGTATTTCCTTTGATATCCATTCTAGAGATATTGCAGGAATGATAAGCATAGTACTTGACTTGTAATATAAGAGAAACTGAGGCAAATGGAGATTGGGCTTTAATCTTTAATGTGGAAAGTTTAGGCTAACTGGCCTCATGGGATTCTTGTCCAAAACATTAGGCACAGATCAACTGAGGCAGGGAACTTATATAGGGTTTTAGCTAACTACGGTTTGCAAGCAGGATACAGAAGCTGAGAATGCAATTAGTTTAACATTTTGCAGCTGTTGTTATCTTTACTTCAGAGAGAAAGCAGAGAGAGAGGTTAACTTCATATTTATAGCTTTGGAAATTGTGGCTCAGGACTTGTCAGACAATGGAGAAAGACCATTCTTGGATAGTTAGGGGTTTAACTAGGGTATAATTTAGGTTTTTAGGCAGGAGGTGAGATAGCATAATTCTATTCCCAGAATAATTTTGGACAAGGAGTCAGAGTGGTGGGCACTTGAAAATTGTTTTTCTTTTTTTTATCCTTCATTGTGTCCCAATGGTATGTAAAACTCAATTTCCAGTTCTAATGGCAAAGAAGGAGGGATGGCTATGACCCCTACATATTCAGCCCCGAACAGAACCATCCATTCAGGAATAACTAGCCTGCCTTCCCCTGTTTATCATAGCTGAACATAGGAGCATATCATCCTCTCTCTTCCCTTTTTACCCTTGCTACTGTTTTCCCCCCCTTTTCTTCCTCTCATATATAGCATAGAGTGGATTGAAAGATATGTAGGCTAGATTGGACTATCAGTGAGGCAGGGAAGCCATTTGGCTTTTTCTAATTTACAAATTAAAAAGCCTAGACTAGGGGCAGCTAGGTGGCGCAGTGGTTAGAGCACCAGCCCTGAAGTCAGGAGGACCTGAGTTCAAATCTGGTCTCAGACACTTAACATTCCCTAGCTGTGTGACCCTGGGCAAGTCACTTAACCCCAATTGCCTCAGCAAAAAAAAAAAAAAGGCCTAGACTAGAATTTGTTAAAAGTTTAGCTCCTATTGAACTTTCAGGAAATGTTTTCCTGACTTAATATGACCAGTTGCTATGGTGACTAGGAAAACCCATTTGAATCAATATACTTTTAACATTTAGAAATTGTCTTATTTTAATTTCTCATTAGCAAAATAGTTTTAATGCATTTTCAAATTCATGAATCCCTTATTACATGAATGCCAATTTCTGAATCATTTGACAGGCCTCTATTAGTTCTAGAGAACTCCATGTCAGAAAAGAGATCACAAATGTTATAAGAATGAATAAAAGAAGAAAATGGTGGTAAGGTGTTTAAACAGTGCACCTACCTGTAGAAGTGTGGGGGGATGGAGGTAAATAAAATTAAAGAATTTAGTAAATTTTATTTTTCCCCTCCTTTAATGATGTGAAATATTTGGGAATGTCTGAAGACAAATAAGAAAGAAAAAACAATATATAAAGAGCTTTATTAAAAAGTTAGAGAAAGACATGGATTCAGTTATAATTAACTGGAAAAGATAAAAGAGGACAGGAGATCTACATGAAGTAAGGGTTGTCAGTAACTAAGGCAAAACAAGAAAAAGTGGAAGGTATCAAGGGGATTTTGAGATGAAGAAAAGTAGAAGAAAGGGACTTCAGGTCAAAATTTCCTCAGAGAAGCAAGGTCAAGATCCTCCACTGAGAAATGAAAGAGGAGGGAAAAGTACCAGAGGCTTGAGGCCAAGAAAACACTTTGGAACAGCTTTTGTGGGAAATGAGGCAGGTCATCAGACGGGAAAGAATTTAAAGGATTGCCTTGCTACAGTGAGGACCAATGTATAACATGGTTTTTAAAAGTAGCCATTCAGCGTGCTTTTCCAGCTTCCTTCAGCTCTTTGCAATAGAATGTTAAAAGTTGAGGAGTTTGGTGATGGAAATCATTGGGAACCGACAAGAAATGATTTGTAATAGGACCAGAGAGTGAGAGATTAGAAAGTATGTATGTAATAGATTTGTAATTGTAATTTCTTTATCAGAAAGATGAATGAATGAATAATTAAATAAATAAAGAAGGTATGTTAAAGTCAGCACAGAGTGATGGCCTAAGAACATATTTAAAGGGGAGAAAGATTATCAAGTGTGATTAAGGAAAGAATAGATTTATGTGGGCTGAGGTATACAGAAATATAGATAGTTGTAGTCAGATAGAATATCAAAACTTTTTAAAATGAGTGGGTGATATGAAATTCCTAATAATGGAATCCTGAGATCACAGACAGTAACTAGGAGGTTATAAGGTTTGAGGGATCATCAGTATGTTGAAGTATAATGAAAGGAGTTGGAGAGAAAAGGGAGATAGCAATTCAGGTGTTGAATGCCTCAGAAAAAGAAAGGAAAATACTGCAATCAAGTGAACTTCAAAGTATGAGAATGGTTGTTGAGGAAGTAAAGAAAGAATCTGGAATGGGAAGCAAGAAATATTCTGACTAGCCTTCCCAGAGTGAATGTCTTGGGGTGGGGGTGGGATGACCAAAAATATGTCCATTACTGGGGAAGGTAACCAGAATGATCAAGGAGAATTCAACTCTCAGGAATTTGATTCTCCTACCTCCACCTCAGGAAGATCTAGTAGATAGGAATTAAACAGGTCTAAAAACTGTAAAGTTTTTTCAAGATGGAATGGGAATAAAGGGAATACAGTGGAATAGAAAAGCATAGTTGGAATGGGAACTGGAAAAGAGTTAAAGGAGAATGGCTAAGGAACAAAACTCAATTCAGTGGCTGGGGATTTGGGGAAGAGGGGAAGAATTGAGTAATACTAAGGTCTAGATGGATGCTATGTAAGATATGAGTCTGTATCATATTGTTCATTTTCCTCCATTATGACTGAAGAAAGGGAGTTGGGGGGTGGGGAATGCTGGCCAGTCCCTGGACCTAAGTTTGTTATCTCCAGCTTTGTTTTCTTTTAATTTTTTTCAATGGTATTTTATTTTCCAAATACATATAAGAATAGTTTTCCACATTTGTTTTTGTAAGACTTTATGGTCCAAATTTTTCTCCCCCTCTTCCTTACCTCTCCACTCTCCAAGATAGCAATTAATCTGATATAGGTTAAATATGTGCAATTCTTTTAAACATATTTCCATACTTATTTGGTTTAGCAAGAAAATCAGATTAAAAAGGAAAAAATGAAAAAAAAAAACAAGCAATAAGTTAAAACACTCTAGTTTGACCCATATTCATTCTCCATAGTTCTCTCTCAGGATACAGATGGCATTTTCCATCTGAAGTGTATTGGAATTGCCTTGAAGCAGCACATTGTTTAGAAGAGCCAAGTCCATCATAGTTGATCATTACATAATCTTATTGTGACCATGTACAATGTTCTCTTGGTTCTTCTCACTGCATTCAGTATCAGTTCATTTAAATATTTGCACAACTTTCTCTTTTTCTAATGTGCCTGAATTCAAGAACTCTTCCAGTGGATTCAGAACCTCTTATATTTACTCTGTTATTGCTACTCTGCTGCTATTGCTGACTTAAATTGCTATTAGTCTTGGTGTAGTAGCTGGCTTTGGACCCCTTCTTCACCAGAGTCCAGAAATTCCTTAAAAGCAGCCTTCCCCCAGCCTCCATGCCCCATCTCTGCAGAGTACTACACATTTTTCAAGAAAGTGTTACAGCTCTGAAATGAGAAAGGCAAAAACAAGAGTCAAAATGCCTTTGAAATTTTCAGACTCTTTGTTAGTCAGGTTCACAGGTCCACTCACAAAAAAAGTGTCCATACCAGCTGAAAAATCCCTGCTCTTAATATTAGCAATTAGAATAATTAAACTCCATTCATCTCTTTGCATCTCAGTATCAGGCAATAGACCCCTTTCAAATGCCCACCCTCACACACAGACTATCTCCAGTTGCATCTTGATGACAAAGGAAAAACAAAACCTCCATTTCCAAGGTCCTTTCCAATTCCAATCATCATTATCATTCCTCCAGTCCCATTCCATGTGATTAGAACTTATTGATGAGTATTATTCCAGAAATCCAAAATAGTACTAAGGGACTGGGGGGTGGAAGCATGTTGGGGATAGCTGCTGGTAACCCTGATATTAATAATCAAGTCTCAGGTCCCAATTAAATGTAAAAGAGGGACATTAATAATTCCAAACTGTTCTGTTCTGACATTTTAATGCTTCTTTCTGATTTGATTTGTGACTCTAGCCAAATCTCTCACTGAGCGTTCCCCATTGTAGACAGGTATTGAGTTAGTGAGTCAGGTCACTGTATAACACCTTAAGCCTTATGAAATGCAGCTAGTTGGTCCTTTGGGTCTCAGTTTTCAAGTTCTGAAAAGGAGTAGGACAGGTATCTTGGGAAGACAAAAAACACAATCCAAAGGCTAAATCATGACTGAGAGAATTAGAAGGCTACAAGTACTTGCACATGCACACACAATAATTAAAGAATTATTTTCAACTTCTCCAGGTGCTTCAACAGCACTTCTGAGAATAAATTGTCCATTGAAGTCTCTAATTGAATGCTTAATGTGGACTCAGTCCAGATTGTCATCAGTAAAAGAAAAATGAATTTCTCATAAGAATTTTGTAATTTTATGACTGAGTTAATGACAAATGAAATGCTAAGCAATGACTGTGGGATATTATCTTTACTGATTTGTGACTTTTTTTAATTCACTAATTTTGGAACCAGAACCTATTAAATATGAAAAAATAAAGAGGAGATGCATTTAAGATTGCTGCAAGACTAGATATTTAGTGGGAGGTATCATAATATAAAAATATTTTAAAAGCACTAGGTTTGCACACAAATACTCTGAGTTAGCATCTCAGTTCTCCTCCTCATAAGCTTTATGATTTTTAGGCAAATTCTTTCACACTTTTTGGACTTCACTTTATTCATCTTCTAACCAGGGTCAGCTCTGGATTATTTGGACTACATTTCCACCTCCACCCAGAAGTTTTCTCATCCTAAAGATATCTCCATCCTTGTGGCAATCTCTTATGATTGTTGGGGTCTTTCCCAGATTCTTTTTTTAGGAAATAACCATGCCAGCCATGGTTTTTTAACTCAACTTATGTTGGCTCTTCACACTACTTTGTTTCATACACACACACACACACACACATACATACACTTGTGCACAGGAACACAAAACCTATATACTCTTCAGCTCCCTTTCATGTCTTGTCTACTCCCATTAGAATGAAAGTTTTTTGACCTTATGTCATCCAGAAGGCTGTGATAGAGTGGAAACCTAGAAACGTAATATCATACTTCATATATCATAGAAACCTTGTGATTTAGCAGAAAGAACACCAGACTAAAGTCAGACCTATGTTCAAGTTCATTTTTTAACACTAGATGTTTGTGAGAACTAATAAACTATGAGAATTGATTGAAGTACATTTTTTCCAATGTGACTTTTATGAAAAAATTTTATAAAACTTCATATGTACAATGGATACAGTATTTGTTGTGTTTTAATAGGTGGGGGAGAGAATTTTGGACCAAAAAATAAGAATTAAAAAAAAAAAAAACTTGTGTGATGACAATTCAAACAACAACATGATTGAAAAATGTCTGAGATGGTGGATCCACGATTTCCTCAATTGAGGTGGCTATTAACCCCTCCCTTCTTACCAGTTCTTACACTATGTCTTCCTATCAGTATTTTATAGAGAATTAAGTCAATGTTCTATTTCTTTTCTTAGCCAACAGTCAACTCAGCAAAAAGTTGAATCACTTTTTGTGTAGGGATGGCTTTTTTTCTTCTCACCAAACGTGCTTTGAGTCTCCAACATGACATCTCCACCCAGACCTCCAAAGATATCATCTTAATTTCACCCTTTCTTCTGTCCTTACTATTTGGGAATCACATCTGTCAACCCATATGAAAAATTCATGAGCAAACACATTTTGTTTACTGATGTGGGTATGTTCAGATTCATATAATTCTCTATTCTGTCATTCTCTTTCAAAAAGAAAAGGCACTGACAGAAATTCAGTGTCTGGGGTCAGGAATGAAGTTGACTAGCTTAGAAAAGCTTTTTTTTCTTGCAAAAAAAAGCAGGTCTACTTGATTCATCAAGACAAATATTAACATTGATGTTGTGCTAATGATTTTGTAATTCAACAGAGATGGTCATGCAGACATATCTAAACATTTGTCATTTCTGTTTTGCATATGGGTGTCATGAAGACCACATTCCAAAACAAATTCCATGACAAGGAGATGTTGGCAGAGAAGAGACTTTCCTATGTATTGAGAACCCTTTATTCTCCAAATCCAATTCACTTGAATGCATTCTAAAATTGGTCTATCAAAATAGATTCTCTCAGAATTCTAGAAAGTTACTAAAAATATCCTGAAGAGGAAAAAAAATGAGACATTTCCTCCTTCACCATTTTCTTTCTAATGTGAAGTTTTCTAAATTTTATGAAATGTATTGTTGCTTCCATAAGTAGGGCCCAGAATATAGAGAACTGCTACTCTAGACAATTCAGTAATACTGTTCTATTGTGTAAAGTTACAATGTTATAACTATGTTATAGTTAACTTTACTATAATGAAGTAGACATATTCTTGGAGGGGAATCAATTGGTTCCATTTGAGTTTCACAATTAGTAAGTGTCCACTATACCAGGCATTATATATGCTTCTGGGATTCTCAAGATGATACAAATCTTTCTGTTGGTGAGGTTCCAATCTAACAGAAGGAAAGATTTGCATATGAAAGACTGAGAATTTTGAAGTGATAGAGATCAAAGAACTCAAAACTGAGGAACTATTATCCGATCTATCCCTAACTAGTTGTATGAGAAAAAAAAAAAAAAAAACATATTTTCTCTCTGGTCCTCTATAATAATAAAACAAACATGAAAAACCTATGCAGTTTTATTGTTAAAAATTGTGGCTATCATTTAGGTAATTCAAACATAATTACATATATTATGGGAAAATAAATGCTTGAGACCATAATTAATTTGAATTCAAGGCATAACTGTCCAAATCTCATAGAAAGTTGAGAGTGAAAAATAGAACTTTAGGCCTCTGCAATGTACAATGTTAGAGATGGGTAGAGATGGTCCTTTGTAAGTAACTTAAAACAGGAGTGCAAGTGAAGTCAGATGACCTGGCCTTGAAAGCCCACCTCAGATAATGATCTGTGTATTGGCTAAATTATATAATTTTTTTCTCCTCTGCAAAATTCAGATAACTATTATCACACTCTGTCACAGAGAAATTTGTGAAACTTACTAAATGCATGTGATTGTCATCTAATTTTATACCTTCATAGGCTCATAGATCTAGATCTAGGAGGGTCTTTGGACATGATGGAGCTCAAACACTTCATTTTATGGATGAAAACAACAGAGTCCAAAGAACAACAGTTACTTGTGCAAGAATACATAGTGACTGCTAATGGCAAAACTTGGAACAGATTCTCTTTGATGTTAGACTTACTATTTTTCAGTATCACTATTTCAGATTGTGCGTTCCAAGGAGGCTCAGACATCCTTGCTTTCCATAATATCTACAGAGAGCAGTTAGGTAAGTTTCAATCAAATGATGTCTTATTGTAAAAAATAAATACTTAGGGACTGAATGTTCAGAATAAGTTCAATGCATAATTGGTTGTTCATCTAGAAGCCCAAAATATATTTAAGATTATGTCCAGGAATCTTTTATATTTTCACAGAAATCATGATAATTTTTAAGAATGATTTGAAAGATACCTCCATGGCTATCAACAACTCATTTGTATTAAAATAAGGTACTCTTTCTAAAACATCCCTGATGAGAGTGATCAAGTGATCCAGTGAGTGTAATACCCAGTGATGACAAACTCACCATGTATTAAGGCAGCCTGGTCTACTTCTAGATTTCTAAAACTTGGTAAAAGTTTTCCCTTATAGAAAATCAAATAAGGAAAATTAAATAAATAAAAAACAAACAAGGAAGTCAAATAAGGAGGAAAAATAAAACATTTTTTTAAATCTTAATTCTTTTGATGGTGATAAGGAAAAAAAGTGGGAATAGATTTTTATTACACTCCAACCTGACTTCCTCGAACACTTGTCCTTACTTCTCATGTCTGCCACAACTCACCACTTCTCACCTAGAGATCTTTATACACAAAATATAAAAATCAGCAGAGAATATTGGCTTCACTGACTATTTCCTGTAAGCAAATTTTGCAACAAATCAAATTGTCCGGGAATGGCATATTGCTTGTTTTTAACCATCTGTTCCATTTCCCTTAGCACTCATTCCCCTTTGTCTCCCCTTTGATTAGGTAGCTTGTTACAAATCCCAGCAAGTGTTCATACAGATTGTTAATAATTTCAGCTATTCGCTCCGAAAACCTTAGTGTTACAGCCTGGACCTCAACAAAAAAGTTGGCAAGTTACAAAAACATGGCAGGGAGGGCAAAAAACTGGAGGAGCATGAATTACTTCATACTTTGCAATATTAGCAGTAGTAACAATAATAAAAATAACACTTATAGCAATTATCAACAACCAGCATGTTTATTTTTGTTTTGTTTTGTTTTCTTTTTTAACCAGGCAATTGGGGTTACATGGCTTGCCCAGAGTCACACAGCTAGTAAGTGCTAAGTGTCTGAGATCACATTTGAATTCAGGCCCTCTTCAATCTAGGGATGGTCGTCTATACACTGGGCCATCTATCTGTTCTTAGAATACTTATTTTTGAAGAGGAAGATGATATGATTATTAGTAAAAAAAAAAAAGAAAGAAAGAAAATACCTGCAAGTATAAATTCAGGGAGGCTTACACATCTTTGTCTTAAAAACTGGTAGTGACAAATGACAGAGAAGAGTAATTCTTTCTCATTAAGACTTCTGCTGTTTTGGGAAATAGCCTGGGGGTAATTTAAGTAGCCTTACCCAACTGCCCTAAGGGAAACCTCAATATCCACATGTTCAATCAGGGCATCTCATATCAATAAGCATCTATTCTTAAGTGCCAAGCAGGGTGCAGAGCACTGAAGGGAAAAAACACCAAGAAAAAAAAAAAAAAGCCAAGAGAAAAAAAAGGCAAAAAAACAATCCTTGTCTTAAAGGAGTTTACAGTAGAATGAAGTAGATAAAATGCCAACAGCAATGTTGCAAACAAGATATATACTGGATAATTCTTAAAAGCCTTGTAGATAAATGCATATTAGCATTAAGCAGGACCAGTAGAGGCTTCTTACACAAAAGGTGAGATTTTAGCTGAGATTTAAAGGAAAACAGGAGGAGGAGACAAAGCAAGGAGACCCAGACAGAATTTTAATCAAGATAAACCTTCTACATGTTGGAGAAAAAAATGTAAAAGATTAAAAAAGCTGTCACATGAAATTCAGAAAAGAACATTGTCTAGAAGGAAGTACTTCTAGGTCTTGGGAAAGTAGTACCTGAAGGCCATATAGACAGGTAAAAAAAAAAAAAAAAAAAAAAAAGGTTCCAGAGACAAATGGAGGCAATTTGGTGCAAAGAGATTTCAGTTCAGTCACCTAAGACAGAGTTTGGCATGTTCTCTCCCAATAGTGTGTTCTTAGAGACCCAGTCTCTTAAAAAACTAACAAAAAATACAAAAACAACAACAATAATAAAACAGTAGGAATGACATTTTATAGAGGCTTAAGGATAATGTTACCTACAATGGAATTAAGAGAACCTGTGGTAGAAAATGGAACTTCTAAGGTGGGCAACACTTGGTAGTAGTAGACATCTTCTGAAGAGGATTGGACTTAAAAGTTACCAAAACAAAATTGTGCAAATAGATAAGGTTCAAAGATTAAGATCAAGGAACATACTCTAGAAATCCCCACTGGGCTTCAGTAAGGAAGGTGCTAAAGTGATGGAAGCTGCTTATTTCAGAAAGTAGATTTACTGATTATCACATTATTATGATATTCTATAAACTCTGTTGTAAATAATAAGAACCTGTTTATATTTTATTTTCAAACAACATGCTTATATGGTGAGTAGGCAACTATAGCAAAATATACACTCAAATATAGTCACCTGACAGAAAGTTAACAGCCTCTCTAACAATTATTTATATAACACTGAATAGTCTATAAATTGTTTTGCAGATTACAACATAAGAACTTCATTAAGATCCCGATCAGATTGATAAGAAAGCTATTATTAGCCACTTTTTATGAAAGAAGACAGTCATTTTCAGAGAAGTAAATGTAATTTGCACACGGCAATGTATCAAGTCATTGGTATAAAGCCATGCTGTGATCTATTTACAAATGCAGTAATACTCTTTGCATTTTATCACAACCGATTACTATCTCTAGATCCATAGCATTAAAAGATTTCAAAGTTGGATAGAATCTCAAAGACTATCTAAGTCAATACTTTTATTTTTAGGTAAGAAAATTGTGGATCAGGACATTATATTTGTTTAAGGTCCAATTAGAAAGTTGAGTGAAAAACCACACAGTAGCAAAATCAGTTAAATCAGTTCCAGAGGACAAAACTAAAATGTTGAATGGCTTTTATAAGCTATATGAATGAGTAAATACAACTAGGAGGAATGTGAATCTTTTTTTTATTAAAGCTTTTGATTTGTATAACATATGTATCGGTAGTTCCCCAGCATTGTTCTTTACAAAGCTCTCCATTACAACTTTTATGCCCAGTCCCCTCCCCTCCCCTAGATGGCAGGAAGTCCACTACATGTTAATAATGAAATAATAGTTGAGAAGTTGTGCAAGAAAAATCCTATCTACAAGAAAAAAAGAAAACCAGAGAAAGGCAACACAATGCAAGCAAAAATCAATAGAGATCATGAAAAAGTTACGTTGTGGTCCATATTTCATATCCCTCTCTCTGGGTGTATATGGTTTTCTTCAGTGAACAATTGGAACTGGTTTGAGACATTTCTTTGTTGCAGAGAGCCATGGACCTCAGAATTGATCGTCATATATTATTGTTGTTGCCGTGTATAATGATCTCCTGGTTCTGCTCGTTTCACTCAGCATCAGTTCATGCAAATCTCTCCAGGCCTCTCTGAAATCACCCTGCTGGTCGTTTCTTACAGAGCAATAATATTCCATAACATTCATATACCATAATTTATTCAGCCACTCTCCAATTGATGGGCTTCCATTCAGTTTCCAGTTTCTAGCCACTACAAAAAGGGCTGCCACAAACATTCTTGCATATGTGGGTCCCTTTCCCTCCTCTAAGATCTCTTTGGGATATAGGCCCAATATAAACACTGCTGGGTCAAAGGGTATGCACAGTTTGACAATTTTTTGAGCATAGCTCCAAATTGCTCTTCAGAATGGTTGGATCCGTTCACAGTTCCACCAACGATGTATGTGTCCCAATTTTCCCACATCCCCTCCAACATTCATCATTATCTTTTCCTGTCATTTTAGCCAATCTGACAGGTGTGTAGTGGTACCTCAGAGTTGTCCTAATTTGCATTTCTCTGATCAATAGTGATTTGGAGCAACTTTTCATATGACTAGAGATGGTTTTAATTTCATCATCTGAAAATTGTCTGTTCATATCCCTTGACCATTTATCTATTGAAGAGTGGCTTGAATTCTTATATATATGAGACAATTC
>JAJPUD010004178.1:56369-123825 GCA_023553655.1 Myrmecobius fasciatus
GTTTGGGTAGTATTGTCATTTTTATTATGTTTGCTCTGCCTACCCATAAGCACTTAATGTTTTTCCAATTGATTAGGTCTGATTTTATTTGTGCAGAAAGTGTTTTGTAGATTAGTTTGTATAGTTTCTGACTTTTCTTTGGCAGATAGATTCCCAAAAATTTTATCCTATCATCTGTTATTCTGAATGGAATTTCTTTTTGTATCTCTTGCTGCTGAACATTGTTGGTAATATATAAAAATGCTGATGATTTATGTGGATTAATTTTGAATCCTGCAACTTTGCTAAAGTTGTGAATTGTTTCCAGTAGTTTTTTAGTTGAGTCTCTAGGGTTCTCTAAGTATACCATCATGTCATCTGCAAAGAGTGATAATTTGGTTTCTTCATTACCTACTCTGATTCCTTTTATCTCTTTTTCTTCTCTTATTGCTAAAGCTAACATTTCTAACACAATATTAAATAGTAATGGTGACAGTAGGCAGCCTTGTTTCACTCCTGATCTTATTGGGAATGGTTTTAGTTTCTCTCCATTACATATGATGCTTGCTAATGGTTTTAAATAGATGCTACTGATCATTTTAAGGAAAAGCCCATTTTTTCCTATACTCTCTAGTGTTTTTAATAGGAAAGGGTGTTGGATTTTATCAAATGCTTTTTCTGCATCTATTGAGATAATCGTATGGTTTTTGTTAATTTGGTTATTAATATAATTAATTATGCTGATAGTTTTCCTAATATTGAACCAGCCCTGCATCCCTGGTATAAATCCTACTTGGTCATAGTGTACTATCCGGGGGATAACTTTCTGTAATCTCATTGCTAATATCTTATTTAAAATTTTTGCATCAATATTCATTAGGGAAATGGGTCTATAGTTTTCTTTCTCTGTTTTCACCCTACCTGGTTTAGCTATCAGCAACATATCGGTCTCATAGAAGGAATTTGGTAGTATACCTTCTGTCCCTATTTTTTCAAATAGTTTGTATAGTATTGGAATTAATTGTTCTTTGAATGTTTAGTAGAATTCACATGAAAATCCATCTGGCCCTGGAGATTTTTTCTTAGGGAGTTGGTTAATAGCTTGTTCTATTTCTTTATCTAATATGAGGCTATTTAAATAATTTATATCCTCTTCTGTTAACCTGGGAAATCTATATTTTTGTAGATATTACTCCATTTCATTTAGATTATCAAACTTACTGGCATAAAGTTGGGCAAAGTAACTCCTAATTATTGCTCTAATTTCCTCTTCATTGGAGGAAAGTTCTCCCTTATCATTCTTGAGACTAACAATTTGAATTTTTTCTTTCCTTTTTCTTATCAAATTAACTAAAGGCTTCTCTATTTTGTTGGTTTTTTCGTAGAACCAACTCAGTTTTATTTATTAACTCAATAGTTTTCTTATTTTCAATTTTATTAATTTCTCCTTTTACTTTTAGAATTTCCAATTTGGTATTTAATTGAGGGTTTTTAATTTGTTCTTTTTCTAGTTTTTTTTTTTTAATAATAAGCCGAATTCGTTGATCTTTTCTTTCTCTATTTTATGCAAGTAAGCATCTAGAGATATAAAATTGCCCCTTATAACCACTTTGGCCGTATCCCACAAATTTTGGTATGTTGTCTCCTTATTGTCATTCTCCTGGATGAAATTATTGATTGTGTCTATGATTTGCTCTTTCACCCATTCATTCTTCAGGATTAGATTATTTAATTTCCAATTAACTTTTGGCCTATTTTCTCCTGGTCTTATATTGCATGTGATTTTTATTGCATCATGATGTAAAAAAGATGCATTTACTATTTCTGCCTTTCTGCATTTGATTTTGAGGTTTTTATGCCCTAACACACGGTCAATTTTTGTATAGGTTCCATGGACTGCTGAGAAAAAAGTAAACTCCCTACTGTCTCCATTCAACTTTCTCCATAGATCTATCATACCTAACTTTTCTAACAATTGGTTTATCTCCCTAGTTTCTTTCTTGTGTATTTTGTGGTTTGATTTATCTAATTCTGAGAGAGCAAGTTTGAGATCCCCCACTAGTATAGTTTGGCTGTCTATTTCTTCTTGCATCTCTCTTAATTTCTCCCCTAGGAATTTGGATGCTATTGCATTTGGTGCATATATATTTAGTATTGATATTGCTACATTTTCTATGGTACCCTTTAATAAAATATAGTTTCCTTCTTTATCTCTTTTGATTAGATCTATCTTGGCTTTTACTTGATATGAGTTAAGGATTGCTACCCCTGCTTTTTTTTGTTCACCTGAAGCATAATAGGTCCTGCTCCAGCCTTTTACCTTCATCCTATATGTGTCACTATGTTTTAGATGTGTTTCTTGTAGACAACATATTGTGGGATTCTTGTTTTTAATCCAGTCTGATATCTGCTTCCACTTTATGGGAGAGTTCATCCCATTCACATTCACAGTTGGAATAACTAATTCTTTATTTCCTGCCATCTTACTTACCCAAGTTATGTTTTCCCCTTTCCTTTCCCCTTTCTCCCTTCCCCCCTCCTCAATACTTTGCTTTTGATGACCCCATCTCCCAAACAATCCACCACCCTTTAGATCCCCTCCCCCCTTTTTAACTCCTTTCCCCTGATTCTTCTATTTTCCCTTTTAATAGTTTATCCCTTTCTTTTTCCTCCTTTCCCTCCCACTTACCTCTAGCAACAGAAAAGTTTCTATGTGAAATCAAGTGTCTGATATACACTTTTAGAGCCCAAACTGATGAGAGTAAAATTTACACAATGCTCATCTCCCTCCCCTCTTTCTCTCAATTATATTAGGTTTTCTTTGCCTCTTCAGGAGATTTTATCTTGTTTTTACCTCCTTTTTTTTAGATTATATTTTACCACTTTTTCCCTCTTTTCCCCAGTATGACAACCTTTCCCCCTCTAGTTTTTTTTCATATTATCAAAGTAATATCTAGTTAATTATACCCTTAAACTTTAAGTATCCCCATAGTAGAGATAAAGTTCTCAAGAGTCCTTTCCTTTTTACCTTTTTATGCTTCTCTTGAGTTCTGTGTTTGGAGTTCAAATTTTTTGTTCAGATCTGGTCTTTTCATTAGAAATAGGTGAAATTCACCTATATCATTGAATGACCACCTTCTTCCCTGGAGGATAATGCTCATTCTAGCTGGACAGGTTATTCTTGGCTGTAATCCAAGTTCCTTTGCCTTTCGGGATATCTGGTTCCTGGCCTTTTCATACTTCAATGTGGAGGCTGACAAATCGTGTGTGATTCTAATTATTGATCCTCGGTATTTGAATTGTTTGTTTCTAGCTGCTAGCAGAATCTTTTCCTTGGTGCGATAGTCCTGAAATTTAGCCATAATATTCCTTGGGGTCTTAATTTTGGGGTCTCTTTCAGGAGGTGATCGGTGAATTCTTTCAATGGTGATTTTGCCTTCTGATTCTACAATCTTAGGGCAGTTTTCTTTCAGGATTTCCTGGAAGATAGTGTTTAGATTCTTTTTTCATCATGGCTTTCAGGAAGTCCAATAATCCTTAGATTGTCTCTCCTAGATCTATTTTCCAAGTCAGTTTTTTTTCCTAGGAGATATTTCATATTTTCTTCTAATTTTTAATTTTTTTGTTTTTGTTTGACTGATTCTTGAAGTCTTATTGAGTCATTCAGTTGCATTTGTTCAATTCTTATTTTTAAAGTGTTGTTTTCTTCAGTTACCTTTTTAAGCTCCTTTTGTACCTGGCCAATTGAATTTTTTTGTTCATTGCACTCTTTTTCCACTTCACTAATTTTATTTTTCAATAAATTGGTGTCTTTTTCATATCTCTTTTGCAGGGCATCATATCCTTCTTGCAAGATATTGTATCCTTCTTGCACTGATTTCAATTTATTTTCCCATTTATCCTCCAGCTCTCTTATGAGGTTCTTTATGCAATCTTCCAGAAAGGCCTTTTGAAAAGGGGACCAGTGATGGTCCTTAAAAACTTCCTTTGGAGTTTTGTCTAAAGGAACCTCAGGATCTGGGGTCAACACTTCTTTCTCTTGATAAAAGCTGTCTATGGTGAGAGCTCTCTTTTGCTTCTTCATTTTTTTTTTAGACAGTGTGGATGTCTCTTTAAGGCTTGGAAAAAATCTTTGCCCTGGGGCAATTTGGCGAATTAACTTAAAGTGCTGGGCCAGTGGGGGCTAGGACTAAATCAGGATTACTCCTTAAACAAGGCAAGTCTGCCAGAATACCTGCCCCCAATCAGGGCAGAGTGTCCCAAGTGCCTCAGATAAACTCCAGGTGTATGGAATTTGGAGTTTGGTGTTTCTGCCAGGATGAGCTGAGCTGAGTCCCACCCTCACTTCCGCCTTATACCCGAGTCCGCTTGTTTATCCCTCTGTCCAAGTTAGACAAACCTGATATGAAGTTCTTCACAGAGCAGTGTCCATATATTTCTGAATTCGTTGACGTGAAGATCAGTTCAGAAGCTTATTTTATTGTTGGTTTGAGAGAAGATTGGAGGAGGATGCAGAGAGTCACATTTTCACTCTGCCATCTTGGCTCTGCCCCCCAGAAGTCCAGGAACCTGAATCTTAAAAGAATAAATACTCATACCATGAACCCTTTGGAGTTGGGATCCTAATAAGAGCCATGCAAGTAATGACTTCTTCAAGGACTGAGAGAATTTCTAAAAAGCTTATCCTTCCTTCAATTTCTCCTTCCTTTGACAGTCCAAAATCAGATGTTTATATAGCCGCCTTCTTTTTTTTTACCTTACCATTTCCTTTATTCTAATATTGCTTTATGAAAAAACACAAAGTCAGTCATCAACTTGCACTGCAGACTATTTTATTTTCGGCCAAGAAAAGAAAGTAGGAAGGTAGGAGATAGTTGGAAATTTAAATGAGTGAATGAATGAATTAAAATATGTCAGAACAGAGAACCAAATCTTTCCGTTACAAATTTTTCCAAGTGGAGGCACTAAACTATTTTAACTGCACCAATATTTCTGTCTAGCAGGAACTCCACAAAATAGCAGGGAAAGAGAACATGTGGACCTGAGGTCATCACATAATTTTCTGTATGTTACAAGTGATCTGATTTTTATAATTGGGTATTGTAATAGAATTAAGTATCAAGAGGAGGGGACCAGGAACAAATGAACTGAAAGGTGGAAAGATCACAATCTGAACCATTCCAAAAAGAACAATATGAAGCCTAGGGAAGATTCAGAACCATACTTTTTGGAAAGGAATAGGCAACACAGCAAGATCAGCCTATGTCACACCAGGATTTGTCTTCTGAGTCACTGTAGGAGCCCAAATCAGTCATTTTATTTAATAACCAAGTGTTATTTCAGACCTGAAAGCCCTATTACCCAACTTGATTCTCCATTCAGATATGAGTCAAAATAACTTTTGGATAGTTCTAAAATTTATATCAGCATTCAAAAGACATAAACTTGTTCTCCCTCTTCTCAATAAAAGCTTTTTTAAAAGAAGTTGTTTTTGTACTAGTCCTGAAGTTAGTAGGATCTGAGTTCAATTCCAGCCTCAGACATAATACTTCCTAGCTGTGTGACCCTGGGCAAGTCACTTAACCCCAATTGCCTCAGAAAAAAAAAGACATTTTTTTTTCTTAAAAGAAGCTGAAACCTTCTCTAAACAATGGAAATCATAATGTTTTGAGGGTTTATTTGGAAGGAATGTTATTTTGGATTTATAAATTATATATATATATACATATATATATATATATATATAATTTATAAATTCTGACCTCTTCATTAAACCAGCCATTCTCATTAACTTATATAGTTCTGACAATAAGGCAATATCTGTTTTCCCATGAACCAACTTAACCTAAGAATAGAGACTCTGGCTACTTGGTTAGGAATTTTTTAGCCATTGCAACTCATAAAAAGAAGAAAAAAAGATAAAATGCCTTCAGTCTCCTATGGGCAGATTCTTTCTCATCATAGGGCAATGAAGATCAAGTATTGAACTAGGAGACAGAGAATGCTAAGAATCAGTTTTTGCACTTTGTACAAGCTGTTGCCATTGACCTAAACACATTTCTTTTTCACCTCCGGATCTCAGAATCACTAGCTTCCTTTAAGTATCAAATCAGTTGTTACTTCCTAGGGGAAACCTATTCCTTATCCTCTTAGTTATTTAGTATTTGCTTACTCTAAAAAGTAACTTGTATTCTTTATTATTGTTCAGTATTTTTCAATAGTGTCTGACTCTTTGTAACATCATCTTAATGTGGCTGATGTAAATATAAGTTGAAAGTAGGCATCAATTGGAAGAATTCACAATGACAATTCTCTTTGGCAAAGGATGGGTTCATTTTGGAAAAGAAGTTGCAGGAAAATAATAGGTAGAATAGACAAGAGGAATAGTAAATATGAAATAGAGTGGGTGAGCATAAAAAGGGATATTAATAATTAATAATAGAAAGGGCAAGATCCTTAGTGGAATTTGTCATTTACTAGGAGAAAGGAAACACTCTATGAGGTTGGGGCATGCCCTTAGCTGGTAAGCTAAATTCTGAAAGAGACTTAGCACCCCAAAAAGTTAGCTATAAGGAGGAAAAGTGCATCTGGAGAGACATCAAAAAGTCTGGTGGGGTTAGGAGAGATCACATGACGTGGGGGAAAGTTTAAGGGGAAAGACCCAAAGGAAGGCAGTGAGTATGGCATGGGCCATAAGTAGATTTTTTAATAGAAAAATTTAATCTTAGGGACAAGACTGGGATTTCTAACAGGACATGGCAAGGTGAAGCTGTCCAAGATCCCTACAGAGGGTGGGCTTCCAGGGGTTTAACAATGGATTTTAGAATTGGATAACATTCTCAGAGGATAGGACCACAGACCTAAACTGATTTCTCTCCAATGCCTGATCCCTGCCTGCCCTAGGGATCAATTATTTAGTTCTCTCTACCCACCACACCCATCATTCAGGACCTTATCAATTTGGGGTTTTCTTGGCAATGATACTGAAGTGTTTTGCCATGTCCTTTCCCAGTTTATTTTTCAGTCAAGGAAACCAAGGCAAACAGGAACACTCAGATGATACTTCCTTACTGAGCCCACTATCTACTGTACTGCCTAACTAACCCATCTTATATTTATTTATAATATAACCTGCAGTAGAAATTCTTTGAGGATGGGGCCATTTTAAGCTTTTATTTCTATCTTCGTGCGATATCTACATTAAGCATGTGAAGACTTCCCTGAGTGGAATGGGTAGATGAGAATAATTTGTTCCAGTGGCCATGAAAGTGGCTGAATTGAGTGCTATGTACTATTTAAAGCTCGGTCAGACATTGCAAGTTCAAGGCCAATCACTGCATCCCAGATCATTGCCAGTCTTCTTAATTTTCATCCTGCCAAAGGACTTCAATGATGCTGGAATAGACAATATAGCTAAGAACTTAGTGCAATTCTGCCTCCCTTAAATCCAATTCACATACAAGTCATCATTTCATGATATCACTGGTCCTTTTAGAAAAAGAAGGACAAACAACAACTTATATCCCTAGTCTTTGTACACAGCAGATAATTAATAAATGATGGCTGCTTTTATTTGAAACAAATACTTCCATGTGCTCTCTTTCGCTAGATATGCATGAGAATCCCTCACTGTGAAAGCAGTATCATTTCTAATAACATTTCATAATATGCCCAAGGCATCTTAGCGATAAACATCCCTGGTTCTTAAAATCTTGCAATGCATACACTATGTTGGCTTTGTCAGCAAGACTATTCTCATTGTAGTATTTAAATGTAAAGAGTCCCAGCAGTTAGCATAAATAGAAAAACATCAACAAAGGAAACTACACATAATCTTTGATCCTAATATCAGCTAGGAGAAAATATCCACAGAGACCTGTCAAGATGAGAGTATCTATTTACTACAGTTGCAATATACATTTTTTTCTTGATATACAATTTACCAACTTGGTACTAAAACTTTATTTAGTAACAAATGAATTCTTTGTTTTTGTTTTAATTTTAGGATTATTTAAAAATAGGAATGAAACCAAAATGTTAAATATCTGGGATAATGGGTTATAGTGTATTTTTTTTCTTTCCTAAATTATGTTCTTTGAGATGTTTTCATAGAATGCCACATTTGTCCAAAATCAGAATGAGAATTGGAAGGAGCCTAAGACAACAGCAGAATAATCAAAAAATATACTGGTACTTAGGTACAGAGGGGTAAGGAGTTAGAAGTATAGTAAGTTCCTCATCAATGGAGAAGTTCAAGTGAAGGTTAGATGGTCACTTGTCCAGGATGTGCAAAGTAGGGATTCATGACTTACCCTAGGGTTAGTTAGAGTGAACTGGAATCATAACTGGTTAATGTTACACCTGGGGCAAGCATTCAAAATCATACTTCAGGGCAAACAACATGAAAGGCACCATTCTTTTAGGGAGAGAGAGAAAGATATAAGGATGCTATGAGGCTGCTGATGGCAAGGTTGTTACCCCTGTCCCCCAGAGTAATAGGATAATTTGCTATATTCATACATAAACTAATTAAGATTGATTGAGATGTGCTGAGGTCAGTTGCTTCTCCACACTAGGTATCAAAAAAGCCTGTTAAATAGCAAATAGAGATATTTCAGAGGAAGAATTTTAAAGAGAACTACAGACAAGTCCTATTTTTCTCAAACTCTCAAAGTATCTCATTAGAGTGAGAAAGGACTCTTGGGACCATCTGGACCAAATCCTTGCTTTTGTGAGAAGGGAATTGATCCCCTAGAGAGTAATTTGCCTAAATTCAAATCTTACTGCAATTGAGGATTAGTTGATGTATTGTCAAGTGGGAGCCTAAATCTCATAGATTAATAGATTGCTGGAGTTGATGGAGACCATAAGAGAACACTGTGTTAATTCTATAAATCCCTCTGATGTAAAGGAGGAAATAGAAACACAATGTTAGCATCAGCTCATAATCTCTTTCATTGAGGTCACTAGATGACCTCTCTTTGGGGATGGATAGTTTGGGAAACTTTGACCTCTCTAAGGGGATGGATAGTTAAGTGATTCCTGTCCTGATCACATGACTCAGGACAAACAGCAAAGGGAAGCTTTCAGTTCATTTAGGTTCACTCTAGTTGCAAAATTCATCACCCAAATTGGGGAGAAAGTTTAAGCAACATGGGAGGGCAAAAGCTTTGAAAAAAGAAAATTCCTGAAGAAAGAGACATTTCTCAAAAGAAAGGGACATTTCTCAGAAAAAATGTACAATTAAAATTAAAATAGAAATTCCTGAAGAAAGAGACATTTCTCAGAAGAAAGGGACATTCCTCAAAAGAAGAGCCAAGAAGGGCTCATCACCTAGATCCTTCTTCTGCTTTATCCACTTGAAATATCATCAGCCTTAACTCTCCTTTCCAGGAGTAAGAAATGTTGACTTTTAAGAGAGTTCCTAGATCTAGGAGAACATTTCCCCCTCTCCAGGACATCCCAGCTTCTTGTTTAAATGCCCTTTTGCCCCCTCTTATTCGGATCAATTACATTTTCAAGCTGGTTCTCCTTTCTCAGGTTTCTGAAAGGAAAATTGGGGCAAAACTTAAGGGAAAAGATAGTAGTTACTATATTTGAGCAAATAAAAGAATTCCTAGGAAGGCACAGCCCTCCAGAAGTGGCAGAGGTACTAAGGTCCAGCATAACCAAATGGTATTCCCTGACTTTCATCCTTAGGTGGCACTCATGCTTTGAAGAGGTCCTTGGGTCACTTCAGGAGGCACTGAGAGACTGGTTTGACTCTGGCTCTTGGATCAGGGCAAGGTCAAAGCTCAAGTGTTCCTTGCTTCAGACTCTCTCTGATAAGAAAACAAGATGTTCAGCCTGTGCCCTCTTCAATTCTCATCATCCTGTCTAGTACTCTGCCATAATTGCACAGTTTCTACTATCAGACCCCCATTGTATCCCATTCTCAGCACCCATTCTCTACTGTTTTTCTCAGAGGAATACTTAGTTTCTTAGGCCAAATGCAAACTCCCCACTCCCACCCCTTGGTCCATGGTCCATCCATCCTATAACTTCAACTGTAGACCAGATGACCTACGAGATCCCATCCTATTAAAATTCTGTGTTTCTCTTATCATATAATTTTATAATATTATATTTTTTCAACAACATCTTCTGAAGTCTAATTCAGTCAATTATATAGCACAGTGAACAGAGTATTGGGTCTATGGTCAGAAAGAGCTGAATTCAAATCCGGATTCAAACTTGTGTAATCTTTCTCAAATCATTTCACATCCTGTCTGCCTCAGTTTCCTCAAGTGTATTAGATGGATGAAAATAATAAAATCTACTTTAGAGAATTATTGTGACAACTACTAGACATTTTATAAAACACCATTCTTTGTATATAGCAGACAATTAATAAATGCTTCTTCAGGGTTTTTTTTTTAACTATTCCATGATACTTAGTATTATTGTGATCCAAAGTCTAGCTCCAAGCCTAACTAGCAATAGTATAATAAAGGAAAAAAAAGAGACATAGTGGTACAACAGGACTTGAATTTAAATCCTACTTCTGTGATCCTGACAACATTGCTGTACCTTTGTGGGCTTTCTATCAAATGGGGTGTTTGGAATAGATCTTTACTATCACATCCAACTTTAAGTCCTGTAACACTTAGATTAAACATCTAATTAGATTCTCTTCTGTTGATGTATTTGTGCAGATATGGAGAGAACAGGCTCTCCATTTTCCTGGAAAGATGAAGCTTCTTCCATTTGAATGGCTATAATGTTAAATCTCCAGCATTTTTGATTTGGTGCCCTCCTTACATATTTATCTTACCACCCCTTCTTCACCAGTATTACCTCCCCTTATATTTCATCTCACTGATTCCATGCAAATATCCCATTTTCTACTGATTTTTTTTTGGTGTTTTCAAATATTAGTATGTCTATGTGTGCCCAGGTGCATGAATATGGGAAGACAAAACTAAGGGGGGAGATATTGTATTGAATGGACTTGCATTTTAGCTGCATGATTTCATCTATTTAATAATTAATTGCTTTATCTGTAAGAAGTGGGAATAGATCTTACTGGATTCTCTACATTGATTAATAAATAATGTAGCTTGACGTTAATGAACTACAATTGTGCAGGAGTAAAAAAAAAGTGTTTTCTTACAGCCACTGTTTACTTCAGGGAAATTTAATATCCTGTGATTCAGGGGCAATAGAGTCAAGAATTCTAATCTCAGCTATGCTACCATGTGATTTTGGAGAAGTCATTTCCTCTCTTGGGCATCAATAACTCCCTAAGTAAAAGGAGGAAATTGGACCAGATGATAATTAAAATCCATGTAAGTTCTATATACAATGTTCTCTTTTCTAATAGGCTACGTCCTAAGATCCCTTTGAACTCTGACAGTTGTGTTATAATATGTTTTGTTTCATGATCCTTCATATCTTTGACATTCTAAATTGCTAAGTCTTTGATTTTTAAATTTTCAAAAAATTGGCAAATACTTTTTTTTACCTCCAATTGGTATTTCTTCCTCTAGAGCAAAAATATCTGAATTACTCCATACCTTAATAGATGGTTTAATGAACTGTTTTCTTACATGCTGACCAACCTCTTTGTACTTACTAAGTCTGTTCTTTGAATTTGTTGATGGGTCTGTGCTTTCCAAGTTATTAGGAACTTTTGCAATCTGTGAAGATTAGAATCAAATGAAAGATTTTAGTGGAGTTTAATCTAAATATTACCACAGAAAAGATATTTACTGTACATTTAACTGCTGATGCTATTTTAGTGTTTTTTTTAATGTTAACTTATCTAACTCAACAATTGTTTATGGCATCCTTGTCCAAAACTTTATGCTGTTCTGTAGTGAAGGTGACAGAGGTATGGATAAAATATGGTTGCTGCCCTGGAAAAGTTTGCATTCCAGTAAGGGAAATATAGCATACTTATACATAACCATAATAAAAATTATAAAATACAAATGCTTACCAGAAGTTGAAAATGTTCAGAGATATACAATATGGATTCAGCCAAACACACAAGATTGCTTCTTTCTTCACACTGGAATTAGTGGTTGGTAAAGAGCAGTATAATTCTTGTATCTCCCATGACTCCATTTCTACATATTTTTTCCCAAATTAATAGATGGGCATATTCTATCTACCATCTCCATGCTTTGTTAATGGATATCTCCCATGTCTGAAATGTACTCCTATCATACAGCCACTACATAGAATTTTTTTTCTTTCTTGATTGTTATTTTGACTTTTGTTTTTAAAGAGGACCAATAGCATCTAGAATGTTATGTCATGACTTGCAAGTGAATTGGATTTAAATGAGGAAAGACTATGTAAATTTACCAGCTTTCTTCTTATAGCTAACTGGGTACAGTGGCAAGATAGATATTAGGATAACTGGAAATGGTCCCAGATGCAGTGGCAGACTTTGTGAGGCATGGTCCTTAAAAAAAGAAATCTAGCCCATGCACCCCCAGATATCTTGTGAGATTTCAAAGATTTAAATCAATATTCCTTTGGGCAGAATACCTGCAGGTATAATGTGGATAGAGGAAGAGGGGGAAAAAAGGAAGGAAGGAGGGAAGGAAAGAAAAAGAAAGATAAGGAGTGGAGGAGGGAGGGAGGCAGGGAGGGAATGGAGGAAGAGAGAAGAGGGAGGAAGGAAAAGAGGGGAGGGAAGTACGAAGAGAGGGGAGGGAGACAGGGAAGGGGGGAGGCAAGTGAGAAGAGAAGGGGAAAGGGAAAGAAGGAAGGAAGGAAGGAAGAGTAATAGTGTCCAATTGCAACTGGATTATTGGGCCCCCAGTTGGGCAGCTATGACTATTCACAGATTGTTGGCTATCCTTCATTCTCCAAGAAGACCAATGGTACCAGGGAGATGATTTAATGATTTCCAAGTGAATTGAATTTAAGTGAAGCAAAACTGCACAAAGTCACCAGTCTTATTCTCTCTTTCAAAGTCATCTGGGTAGAGTGGCAAGACAGAGATCAAGAGGACTGAAACTGGCCTCTTATTTTCCTTGAAGACACATTTCAAGAACCACTTTTTATTTATTTACTTTATTAAAGCTTTTTATTTTCAAAACATATGCATGATAAAGTGCCAGCCCTGATGTCAGAAGCACCTGAGTTCAAATCTGGCCTCAGACACTTAATACTTCCTAGCTGTGTGATCCTGGGCAAGTCACTTAACACTAATTGCCTCAAAAAATATGCATGGATCATTTTTCAACATTAATCCTTGCAAAACCTTATGTTCCAATTTCTGCCTCTTTCCCTCCACCCCTTCCCTAGATTGTAATTCAATATATGTTAAGCATGAGAAAAATATATTTAAACCCAATATATGCATAAATACTTATACAATTATCCTGCTGCACAAGAAAAATCAAATCAAAAAAGGAAAAAAGAGAAAGAAAATAAAATGTAAGCAAACAATAAAAAAGAGTGAAAATGCTATGTTGTGATTTATATTCCATTCTCACAGTCCTCTCTCTGGGTGTAGATGACTCTCTTCATCTCAAGATTCAGGCCAGAAGCTAGCTTGAATCATTTCATTGTGGAATAGAACTACATCCATCAGAATTGATGATCATATAATCTTGTTGTTGCCATGCACAATGATCTCCTGATTGTGCTCATTTCACTTAGCATCAGTTCATGTAAGTCTCTCCAGGCCTCTCTGAAATCATCCTGCTGGTTATTTCTTACAGAACAATATTTCATAACATTCATATACCATATTTTATTCAGGCATTCTTCAACTGATGGGTATCCACTCAGTTTCCAGTTTCTTGCCACTACAAAAAGGACTGCCACACACATTTTTGCACATGTGGGTCCCTTTCCCTCCTCTAAGATCTCTTTATGGTACAAGCCCAGCATAAAAACTGCTGGGTCAAAGGGTATGCACAGGATGATAACTTTTTGAGCATAGTTCCAAATTGCTCTCCAGAATGGTTGGATCAGCTCACAACTCCACCAACAACGTATTAGTATCCCAGTTTTCCCACATCCCCTCAAACATTCGTCATTATCTTTTTCCTGTCGTCTTAGCCAATCTGAGAGTTATGTAGTGGTACCTCAGAATTGTCTTAATTTGCATTTCTCTGATCAAGAATGATTTAGAGCCCTTTTTCATATAACTAAAAATGGTTTCAATTTATTCATGTGAAAATTGTCTGAAGAGCCACCTTTAATATTTAGCCTTTTGTTTATCACCATAATTGCTAATGCCATCTCTCTCAAACAATCTTTTTTTTATATTCTCTTCATATTCACTCTCTATATAAATTAAAATATGTTTTCCTCTTTTCCCTTTGAATGTAAGCTTTTTTGTTCATAGGTCATACTCCATTCATTGTATTTTTATCTCTAGCCTGACATATAATAGAAAATAAATACTAATGAATCAATAGATATTCATTAGAGACTTTAATATGTTTCTAAGAGTTGTAGGAGATTAAAAATATTCTCAACTTATTGTTTTCTTATGAACACTATGGCTTATTCTGTCTAAAATGAGAGCTTCCTGACCAATTTGATATCACAAGAATTCCAAATAGATGATAGTCAATTAGATTACAATAGAATAACATCATCATAAAATACAGAATTTCTAGGTGCTTAGATATAATCTAATCTAACTAATACCACACTGAGAATCTCTTTGCAAATTCCCTAACCATGACCCTCATGTTTTCATAAAACTTGTGAAGAGAACTGAACAATCTTGTGAACTGACTCATTTCACTTTCATGCAGCTCTGAAGGTTAGGAAGTTTTTCCTTCTATGAATCCTAAATATGCTTTTCTGTACCTCTTGTGAAATGTTCCTAGTTCTGTCCTCTGAATTAAAGAAGATAAAATTAACTCCTCCATCAAGTGACAGACAGACCTTCAAGTATTTGAAAACAAAGAATATCCCATCCTCCTCACTATCACCACCATTCCTCAACTTGCATTCTCCTCTATAGGGCAATTGCTTCAATGGACCCTCAAGTATGATGATCATAAGACCCTTCACCATCATGGTCATGCTTGTTCATTTAGATGCATTCCTGCTGGCAGTGGCCCTTCTAAACTTCTAAAGGGGCAATGCCTCTTCCAACACACTTATAACTAAACACAATATTATAAGTATGGTCTGAACAAGGCAGAGAGCAGTGGGACTGTATCACTTCCCCATTCTGGAGATTATTCTTATCTTAATGAAATCCCAGATCAAATTAGCTTTTGACTCATTTTGTAACACTAATTCTTGTTGACACATTGCCTATCTTCCCTCTATCTATTCATGTACATATAAAACCACATCCCCTTATCAGTTCTCAATACTAGCTTACTTCACCAATAGGCTAGTCACAGTCAATCCAGTCTAATCATAGATATAATATATGATTAATTAGCTGTGAGATTTCCATGGAATTTTCCAGCTAAAAAGTGATTTATAGAAAAATTTTCTAATATTGAGAACTGTACAAACATGGAATGAGTAGTCTTAATAGGTAATGAGTCATAGAGGGTAAAGAAAACACAGGTTCTTATAATCACTTATAAGTGATTATGAAACTGATTATAAAACTGTGTTTGGAGTTGCAAGGCACAACAAGTCATCAGGTCTAATCGATGTATTTTGCAGAGGAGGTAGTTGTTTTTTAAGTAAAAATGGGATGGCTTTGGGTTCCAAATCCCTTTTTTATTTTTTTTCTGCCCCAAACTTCCTTGGAAAGGATTAAATTGTTAAAACTAGTATGAGGATAATCCAAGCAAAAATAAAGTTTTGAAACAAAAACAAATCAAAAAATGCATGGGACTTGACTGATGAGGTTAACTCTATTTGTTTTGAACTTGAACTGATGATTTGTCTATTCCTAAGCTTTGGTTATATAAGTACAGACTTCAGATTCACAAATTCTCTTTTCTCTTGAATATACGCATTTCCAAGGTCACTGCATTGAAGTCTTGACTCTAGAACATCCATAGTTCAATCACATCCCAGACTAAATCTAACTGTGAATCAATATCCCAGGGTTCTTGTATTTTTCCCTTTCTACTCCTGATGTGACTGAATGATTTTGAAGAAATCTCTTTAGTTCTGTGGGACTCAGGAGTTAAAAAAAAAACAAGGATATTAGATTAGTTAGTATGAGTCAATGATTCCTTGGCATTGGCAATATTATTCCAATTATATTTATAAAGTCCAAATGAGCAGTATATTCAACATGTTAGTAAGATGTTCATAGTAAGATTAGGATTCAGTAGACCCAGACTCTAGTACTGGCTCTGCTATTAACCAGTTTGTGAGCTTGGGTACAGTATAGCCTAATGGAAAGAACACTGACTTTTCTCTAAGAGAACCAGTATTATTTCATCTCAAATTATATGCATAACCATGGTCAAGTCTCTTCATAGATCTTGGCATCAGTTTCTCATCTACAGAATGGAAATAATACTATTTGTACTTTAACTAAAAATTTGTTGGGAGGAAAACACCTTTTAAATTATAAAACACTTTAAAAATCTGAGCTATTATCATTAAGTTGCTTCTCTTTTCTAGTCCTTATTTTACTCATCAGCAAGATTAAAGAAAGGGGCTGAAATAGAATCAGTTCCTAGTTTCATCCAGGTGCAGTGGTATTCCTTGATGATACTAGAAAGCCTATCAGTTAGAAAAGTATAATGTGGGTCCTTGATGAAAATATCTCAATCAATGGTAACTAAAGTTTTTACTTTCAAAGTATCTTCAAAGATAGTCTTCAGTCCAGTGGAAATGAAGACTTTTATCTGCAAGAAGGTAACAACTGAAAACAAACTTATATTGACTTTTTGCTTTCTTCGTCTTATATTCTTGATGCCATGTCAATCTTAAAATTTGGATTACAGTTCTGAAGAAACATAACTAACTCCACATTCACAAATCAAATACATAGGAAGATCAATTCATTTAACATCAAAAATTGTATAAACAAGTAATCTTAATAGCATTTTCCCCTGGAAACTCACTATCAACATATTGTGAGCTGAAATGAAAATGGATTACAGTATCTCGAAAATTAAAAATGGATCTGTACATATATTTCCCAAGATATTCTACTGCCAGAGAGTATTTAATCAATCCTTAACCTTCTTTTATTACTATTGATTGAACAGAAAATTATCTAGAAATAACTGATCAATGTAGGATTCGCCTGCAATATGTGACCCCTGCCATGGCAACCAGTGGCATTTGGAATCCCATATCTCAGGTGGGTTTTGTTTATTACTACATTTTCTTGATGATTTGGTACTTTTAAAATTAATAATGCATATTTCAGAAGAAAACTGCATTCCCATTATTGCTCCTTGAAATCCATCATCCATTAGATTCTTTGGCACCAGAAATGCTTTTGTATCTATTTGCTGTGGTCCCATGTTTATGGAGTGGGATTCCCCAAGCCTTTCACAAACTTTTTATCTTGTGCCTCACATCTCAGTGGATGTAATTAAAAGCATTCCATTATGGGCCTAAGGAGTATGTCTGAAGGAATAGTTGGAACATAGCCCATCTATCATGCAGGTACAAATGCATTTCACTGAGGCAGAATCAATCTGATAATTTTTTTTTTTCCAAATGGGCAAGAGATATCTTGATATACTCAGAAGCCACAGTGGGCTCACATAATTAGTTCATTTCGGAAGCTCCCCTTTTTGAGTCTCAGGTATCTCTGATGGCTTGTCATGCCATTGAATAGCTCATATTGAAAATAACAAGAGGGCATTTAGGAAATTCATTAATGTTATAGTCCTTTTGCAGAAGCTGGTTTATGTGCAAAGAAATTTAAGAGATATTTTCTTATGTTTGGGAAGGCTAAAAAATTATCTACCCTATCAAAAGTTCTAGAAACAAAAACTAAAAAAAAATTAAATTTTTGTTTTTAAATGATAATTTAACCAAAATTTAAAAAATAAATAAAGATCTGGTATTCAAATCACAAAAAACAAAATATTGACTATTGCTCCATAGTCAATAATAATAGTTATTATTACTCTTACATAGTAAAAACTGTAACATAATATAAATATAGTTTTGTTTAAAAATCACATAATTAGCATAGTTATACATTGTTTTTGTTTGTCCTTCATTCTCAAAAACAACCATGACAACAGGGCCATAACACCATGATATGCAAGTTGATTGGATTTGAGTGAGCAAGAATTGTGCTAGCTCACCAGCCTCACTTTTGCCTTCTGGACCATAGATCAGGATGACTGTAGATGATTCTGGATACAATGGGAGACTTTGGCCTTTTTAAGCTAAAGTCATTAACAGGTTTCAGTTTGACTGAGGCAATATCTAGTCAAAGTTTAAGAGGTAAGATGCAATGAGGCAAAGAATACTGTTTTTAACCTAGTCCAAATAAAAAAAAATAAATAATGACTAAAGCCTAATTGAGACTTATTAAAGACCTTGATTTAAAAAGGTCAAGATTTCCCAATGCATCTAGGCCCATCTCCAAGAATTCTGATCTGTATATGGCCATTGGACCCTTCCTTTTCCTTCTTCCTTCTTCCTTTTCCTTTCTTCCTCTCTTCCTTCTCTCCCTCTCTCCCTCCTTCCTTCCTTCATTCTTTCCTTCTTTCCTCCTTTCCTCCCTCATTCCTTCTTAGGTTCACTGGCTGGATTTCTTGCTTAAGAACCTTTCCTTAAACTCAAATAACTCTGGCTTTCATCAATTGCCCAACAAAAGGTCCCATTTCTTTGTTTTGGCCCCAATTGCCTCAGAGTCAACACAATGGCAGTTATTACTGTTTTGGTCAGAAACCTGGGGGTCTTCCTCTCCCAGATGTATTACTTTTAATTTTATTTGGGTTTTTTTGAACTAGATTAAAAAGGCCATTCTTTGCCTCATTTCTTTCTTACCTGGCCTTAATCACTGAATAAGCAATTGACTCAGTCAAGCTGAGACCTATTAAAAATCTTAGTTATGCATCTACACACACACACACACACACACAGAGTAATAACTAACATTTATTTACATGGTGATTTAATGTTTCAAAAGTGCTTTTTACAAATACCCCGCTTAAGGGAGGTGCCATTATTATCCTCATGAGTCAAGTAATTTGCCCAGAATCACATAGCTATTAAATATTTAAGGTAGAATGTGAATTCAGTTCTTCTGATTCTAGGATTAGACCTCTATTTAGTGAAGATCATATCCCATCCATACCTTCTCTGTTTGCCCTTACAAAAATCCTCTAAGCGGGATGCCCACATTCAGAGACTTTGCTCTAGACCTTTTGATATTTGGTAGATCCAGTGCCAAAATTTCACTCTCCTTATGCCATCCATTGCCCTTCCCACATAACTGGATTGCTTTCATTTCTGGGTCTTGGGGTCATTGATGATACTTTTATACCACTTTTTTGTGAATATGAGTTCATCTCTAGTAATACTCTGAAAATTATTTATATTCCCTGTTCTTCCCCCTTTTGTCCTTTGAGTAACTTTCTATTTCAACTCTTGTGATATTTTGACATGGCATGATTCAAAACAAGTATGGAACTTATGGGACAATCCTGACATTAAAAAAAGAAGGCAGTCTATGATCACCAAAAGAGCTTTTCAAACACCATCCTGCCCATTTACCTGTCCTTGCTCAAATCTTAGCCTAACTCATTCAATGCCCATCTGCAGTTTTTGTTCATTATATATGTACCAAAGAGCTTAGTGGGGAACTGATCATTAAACTACAAGCTATAATCTGGGAAATATGCATCCTTTACCCACCTGTTATATTTTTTCCCTGTATGGATTGCTGTGCTGATCTTTTTTTAAGTGGTATGGACATCAGTGAAGACACCCTGTAGTATTCTGGAGCCTGATATCATCAGCAAAATGTTATCCACAAACAGAAGCATTTAGGCCTGCCAAATCTAATATAAATGGGATTCTCTCCCCATGACCACTGAGCCAGAATATTGCCATACTGACTCTGGCAGCACACAAACTTTTTACAGCTTTTTAAAGTATATCAACATACAAAAACTGAAACTGGCAAAAACAGTGGAGAAAATGATGTTTCCAATTCAAAACCATTCATTCGTTTGGGATTTCCAGGCTCTATTTGCAATATATTTCCTCTTGAAGTCTCTTCAGTCTATTGAAGAAAATAAAAGAAAATAATATATAAAATTAGATTTTTTTTGCCTAAGTTACCTAAAATACTTTTCTATTTATTTTTTTTCTTTTTCTTTCATTCTTTCTTTCTCTTCCTTCCTTACTTTCATCTTCTACTACTCAACTTCCTACTCTTCTTTCCTTCTTATGACCTGGATTTTGTGGATAATTAGAAAACCTATTTCACTTTGCATGAAAATGTTGAAAATATACTCAGCAGAAAATACAGATGATAAAGACATACCTATTATCACCCATCCAGTAGTATACATTAACATAAATTTAGAATGGAAAGGTCACTTAGAGGTCATTATTTTATAAATGAGGGAAATGAAACCCAAAAAGTTTATGAGATCCCCTTAAGATCACACAGGTAGTTAAGTGAATTCTCAATTATAGTATTTTGTTGCTCTGGAAAGAAGCTAATCTTAGCATACAGTTATTCACTTTATTAAATAAATTAAATTAAATATTAAATTAAATTTCAGTAAGTTTGATTCAATACAATTTTTTTTGCAAAGTGAATCCTATTTTCAGTCTACCCATTATAAAATCAGAAATACAATAGAATGTTTTCCTGGGAGGAGCTGGAGGGGAAAGAGGTCGCAATAATCTAAGGCATCATATACACCAAAGTATCAATATGTATATTTTTCTGTTAGCAAAAACATTGGAAACATAATAGATAATCAATAATTGGGAAAATGCTAAATGAATTGGAGCACATGAGTGTAATATGATACAATCACACAGAAAGAAACAATGTTTTTTAAAATATCAGAGATTATAGGAAGTTATGTGAACTGATGCAAAACCAGAAAAAGGACATACACAGTAACTACTAAAATGTATAGAAAAAAATTAAAAACAAAAAATAAAACTGATCACTATTTATATAATTACCAAACTTATCACTGAAACATCGATTTTTAAAACAATGCAACACTCTTCCTTTAGAAAGGAGGAGTATAAGTGCTTGATATAATGCTTGGCAAATAGTAAACACTATATAAATGTTATGGATGGCGAGTACTGTGTATATCATATTAGATATAGTTTGTGGGGTAGGTTGGATTAATTTTCTTTCTTTTTTATTGTTGCTTATAATCAACGGCTCACTGAGAAGGAGGAAGCATAGATTCAGGAAATTAAGGTGATTCCAAAATAAAAGATTTCAGTGAAAGACATTAAGGCAACTCGATTTGGATTCAGAAGATTCTGTTTTGGGTCTGGACTTAATCAAGAGAAATGAGTTTATTCCAGTCACTTCTTAGAAGCAAAACAAAAATAATAATGATACTTAAAATGTCTCACAGACTTAGTAAGAGGAAAGGATTTTATAAACTTTAAAATGTTTTTTTAAGTAATTTCTTATTACTGCTCTTATGTGCTTGACATTTGCTTTAGGATAGATTGCAACAATATATTCATCATCTCTATAGGCTCCCCAAGAACAAAGGTTTCAGAAAAGGGGGAAATTAATGTGTCATGTGACTGGAACAATGAGGCAGCTTTCTGTCTTTAACAGAGATGGACCCCTCTTATCCAAAACTGATCCTTCCCCTCAAAAGGGGTACTACCACAAGATCAATAAGAGATGTTTGCAGTGTAGGTACAATTTAGTCTTCAGTGCTCCAGGAGTACTAAGACTATAAAAACTCATGGAAGAAGATGGAATATATGACCTTGATTAGGCAAATTTTTTCAAGAATTTCTCTTTGCCCTGTAGCTTCTTTATTCTTAGGCAAGCATAGCAAAAGCTGGGAGCAAATTATTCCTCCCTATGGGCTTGTTATCTGCTTTCTTTTGATAGGGCAAATATCAGAAGGCAGTGTTCCTTTCTCCCATTCATATTCTCTATGGAAAGTTAGTGATTCTTGCATCTGCTAGATCTGGAATGGGGGAGCTGATGTAGGCCCCATATCCAGATACTCTCAGCTTTGTCCCCCTGGGGAAATCTTCTATTTATGGCCTATTTGTAGGAATGCTTAGATTTCTGTCTTTAAGAATTGTGCCCTGAATGTATAGAGACTGTTTCTGATATGGTTTTGCAAGCTTTTACTGAGCCAGAAATTCCCCTGAAAGTTCAGTGCTCCCAAGTCTTTATTAAATATTTCTCTCTCTCTCTTCCTATAACATGATGGTCTCTGCTGATTTACTGAAGCTCAGCTATTCTATTGACTTACCATCTATTTGCTTGAGGCAAGGTGGTTATAGTGGAGAGAACAATGCATTTGTACTTAGTAGATTCAGTTTCAAATTTTCCATCTTCTACTTACTACTTAAGTGGTTAAGGGGAAGACACTTAAGGTTTCAGAGACTCAATTTCCTAATGTGTAAAATGAAGGGTTTAGACTAAATGACCCTTAGTTCTTTTAAATTGACTTCTTGCTTTCTAGGAAGAAGGGATTACTTTGTTTTTTTCCAACTCAATCCCTAATTTGAGAAAAAGATAATAAACAAAATACTATCCTATCCATGCCTAAATGATACTGTTGTTATTTGTCCTTCCTTCTCAAAGACGTCCATGACATCAAGGAGGTAGTGCCATGACATGCAAGTGGATTGAATTTATATGAGGGAGGACGGTGCAAAGTCACCTGCCTCACTTTCCCCTCAGAGCCATCTGGGTCAAGGCCAGATACAGATCAAGATGACTGGAGATGACCCTGGTTGAAATGGGAGTCCTTGGACTTTTTAAGCTAAGATCTCCAACAGGTCTCAGTTTGACTGAGGCTGTACCCATTCAGGGATTAAGGCTAGGTAGAAATTGAGGCAAAGAATCTCCTCAGAATTTCCTAGACTGGTAGAATAATGGAAAGTATAGTATGTCTTGGGGATTTGTATATGGATAATTAAGACTTAGAGAATTTTTAGATTAAGGATTACAGAAATGTGGACACTAGAATTATTCTATGATTATGGGATAAATTTAATTTACCTAATTAAGGATATAGTAAAGACATGATACTAGGCAACACAGCAAACTGAGATGAGAGGTTAAGGAGATCTGAGTTCATATCTAGCCTCAAACATTTAATATAATGTGTGATCATGGGCAAATAACTTAACCTCTCAGCTTCAGTTTTCTCATCTATAAAGTGTGGAATAACAATAATGTCTACTTATTGTTGTGAAAGAAAAATGAGATATTTGTAATGTGCCTTGCAAACCTAAAAACCCTTTGTAACTACTAGCCATTTTATTATTTTTTATTTTTCTTAAAAATATGAATCCTTAGTTAAGTAAAATTTGGATCACTAACTTGCCTTTTGACCTTTTGCCAGTCCCTTTCCTTTTCTTCATGTCTCCGTTTCTTTAAAATGAGGAGACTGTACTGAATGATTCCTAAGTTTACCGCTGGCTATAAAATTCTATGATTAATGGGCTGCATTATTCTAATAAGATTGAAGATAATATAGAATCTACAGCAATTTAAATAGATTCTATCAATCTCCTATAGGAGGTCATTATAAAGAAAAGGGTCTTTGACGCTTTCCTGATTTGTACAAAGGATGCTTCCTTTGGGTTTCTCAAGTGTCCGAATTAGATAAATTATCCCCCATCTTTCCCTATTTTCCTACATGGCATCCCCCTGCTCTGAAAAGAGAACCCCCTACCTACTGCATTAGTATTCCCAGATCTTAGAGGCAAAACTGTAGATAAAGTTTTTAACCTCACTCATGACACTAGGAATACAATCATAGTATTATGAGTATGATAGCCTCTGTGCCTCCGGGAGAAAATACAATTTCTGCCTCATCAAGTTTTATTGATAAAACACAGATGTAGTTATATTATTCAGATGACTTTCTGAATCTGTTTCTTGCCTGTTCCACCATTTTTACATAATCTTTATGTTCTTCTTATTGGATAAGTAATCATTTGAGATAAGTTAAAAGGATCAAAGATTAAATTTTTTTTCAATCTGCCCACTCCTGTGACTTGCAAAGATATACACTCCCTCCACCACACATATACATATCCATGCATACACACACACACACACACACACACACACACACACACACATATCCATGGAACTTGACATTTTGTATTATTTTGGTTTTAGTAACCAATGTGTTACCACCTACATTTAAGCAGGGATATGAAAACTCCTTTAAGAAATTCTGTCCATCTTCTTTTTCTACATAGTAATGAGGTAAAAGATGGCTCACATAACCATTTTTTGTAGCTGTTTTGTATAATTTTAATAAAACACATGTTGGAGGAATAAAATTAGCATTTTTCCCTCTTTCTTGCCATTGCCACCATCCTAGTCTAGGCCCTCATTACAACCCACTTAACTCTTCTTGCCTCTTAACCAGCTTTCTCTTGTCTAGTCTCTCCCCATGCCAATCACCTGCCCCCCCGCTTTACACAGTTTCCAAAAGAATTTTCCATATGTTCAGATCTGATCACTTCATTTCTTTACTCAAAAACTTTTATGATTTTCTTGTATTACTTACTTTAATTTGCATCTTAGGATGGTGGCTAGCATATAATAAATGCTAAATCTGTCTATCTATTTGTCTTTATTCTTGAATATAAAAATTTCCAAATTCCTGAGCCCAGAATTTGAGACCTTCAAAAGTCTGTGCCATCTTATTTATCATACATATCCCCTTTAGCTATTATATATCTAAAGTTAACTACTCAATATCCCACATGTACATCCTATATTTTCCAATCTATCTTTCCTTATTCCTATTCTTGTGATCAGAATGCCCTGGTCCTCCAGCCTCTAGTAGTAAAATAATCTCTACTTTTCAACAAATCAAAACCAGTCCTGTCCATGCAGAACTCTGATTCCATAGCCCTCAAAATATTTTTCCTACTTTAAATTTGCACAGAAATGCCTTTGTATACTTTATATAATTATCCTTTTTTGCCATTTGTATTATTTTATCTATTTTAGCTGTAGTTAGTAAATTTTATGTTTTGTTTCATCTCAATATCCAAGCCTTTAGTATTGTGGATGATAAAATTATCCCACCTACAATAAGAGAGATTGAAGCAGAGGTCAGAGCAATGACACTTTATTAAAGAGTCTGTGTCTCCTCTAAGGAAATGGAACACAGATCTTCCCCATAATCTGAGATGCCTTCTCCTTCCTGGAATCTATTTTTATAGGGCTAGATGTCCAATACCTCCAGAACACCTATATCAGATACAGAATAGTTACATTGAATAAACAAAATAATTATCAAATACAGAATAGTTCCATTGGATAAACAAAATAATATACCAGGCAGGGTCATAAGTTGGGTGAATCAAGGAATGTCTCCACATAAAATGCACAGACTTCTCCTTAATTTGGGCAGGAGGAGATGGTGTAAGGTATCACAGATAATGACCTAAGTGGTTGTAAAATGATCATCTGCTCCTATTAGACAAGTGATTAGTTCAGAGGTACAAAAATATTTTGGGGAACTTTCCATGTAGTTGTGATCTCTGCCACTCCAGGCTTGATCACAACAACAAGGTAAAACAAGGGTGAAATACCTTTTGCTAATTCCCTATAGTTAAGCAAGTGAACTTGGAATCTGCAGCTCACAACTCTGGAGCATTATATATAGAACTTTGATATGATTCTATCAAATGGATTAGAACTGATTGGAATAGAGCAGGTCCAAAATCCATTATTTCTTTTAGTACAGTTAATACCGTATACATAGTTGACAAAATTAATAAATGTTTGGAAAAGGGATAATATCTTGAAAGTAAGTATATTTGTAGATTTTTATAAAATAAGATAATTAAATGATAACAATATATAAGCAGACTATTTGTATTCCTAGAGTTATAAAAGCATTGCCTCTGAAACCTAGGATTCCAAGGCCATCAAATATGAATTGTACCTTTCTCAAGAATCCCTAGTACAACATGGCTTCACAGAAACTCATAGCTGAATAAGACTCTTGTATTCACCTTTTCTACCTGCTTCTTAAACAATAATCCCCTCTAATATTTACCTAACAGTTAGACATAAAACCTTTGTCTGGAGACTTTTATTAAGGAAGAATTTACTACCTATCTCCCAAGGTATTCCATTTTGAGGGGGCAATTACCAAACTTTTTCTTTATCTCAAGGGGAAATTTTCCCTTATACAACGTTTAGTCAATTCCCCTAATTTTGCCAAAAAGGGGTTCAAAGGCAAGACTACAGTTGAAGAGAGCTTCTCTATAACAGTCTTTCAAATATTCTGGAAGATATCCAGCCCACTTAAGCCTTCACTTGTCTACAATAAAAATCTTCAGGTCTTCAATCAATTCCCCATATCATGTGATCTTGGCACCTTTGTTCCATCCAGATGACCCTATTCAGGATTGTCTCTAGTTTATCCACATGCTTCTATAAGATGGATCTCAATCAGGCAAACAATTTCAAGATATATTCTAAAAGGGCAAAAAATCACAGCTAGCATTTATAAGGTGCTTTAAAAGTTTAAAAAGGGCTTACGTATATATACATATATACATATATATTATATATTCCTTTGATCCTCAGAAATATACTGCAATATATGTACTATTATTATTTCTGTTTGAATAAACTGAGGCACACAGGGGTCAAGTGACTTACTAGTCAAAAAGTTAGTAAGTTCATGAGGCAGAATTCCAGCTCAGGTTTTCCTGATTCTTAACCACCTAGCAGGGGACCTTATACCTCTTTTAATGTGTTATATAGATGGCACAAGTTTTTTTGTTTGTTTGTTTGTTTGGTTGGTTGGTTTTTTTTTTTTTATGGTCATATAACATTACTGATTCACATTAAGGTTATACTCCCCTTAGACTCCAAGATCTTTGTCAAATTGCTATCTAGCCAAAGCACAAGAAACATATTCCTATGAAGATGGTTATTTGTAATCCATCTATAAGACTTCACATTAGTGTCTTTTAAATTGTTTTGTTTTGTTTTGTTTTGATATTTTGTCCAGCATTCTACCCTCAAATATAATAGCAATTTCTTCTACGTTGTGGTATTCTGTATTATACTTCAAGAACTCCAGGGGTCTCTAATGATCTGATGCTGCTAGTTATAGCTATGGACACTTCCAGTTGATAAGAATTTGTTTTCCCCATATTGTTAAATTTTCAGTTGAGTATTAATAAAGTATGTAAGAGTTTATAGTTTGAAAAAATTCAAAGATATTCTCTTAAAGTCACAAAAAGTGTATTTATACCATAGCTGATCAGTTAGTCTCTAAAGGAAGTCCAGCAAATTAGAAATAGTTTGGGGAGATTTTTATATACTGAAAATTTGTGGCTTAGCTAGTAGCCAAATAGCCTATAAAGTTGTAAATTATAAAGGAAAGATAAGGAAGAATCAGAATGTTTTTGTTTTTGTTTTTTTCATCCAGGTTAGGAGACAGGATATCGTTTAGCAAGGTATTGTAGATCAGACAGAATGTTTTTTTTTGTTTTTTTTTTTTTTTGCAGAGGACAAATAAAGATAGATAAGAGATTTTATTGCTCCATATTCCTTAGCTATGTATGCAGTTTTCAGTAGACCCTCTTTCATTTAGGGAAAGGAAATTCTGGAGATAAAGGCTGGGAACCCACCAAGACCTTGGAGATAACCTAATGCACCACCACTCTTCCCTCCAATCCCTATCAGTTTACAGACAAGTCAACTGAGGTACACAGGGAAAGTAGTTTGTGAAAAGTCACAGAGCTGTTCCCTGAAACCAAGTTTTTCAGCTCCCAGGTCAATGATATTTACACTAATACCTCAATCCCATCACTTTAATACTACATTTTCAACAATTAAAAACATACTGTTATAACTGGAAGGAGCTTTTATAAATCATGAGGCATAGTGGGGGAAGTTACTGGGCCAAGATCAAAGAAAAAGGAAAATAACCCAGCAGAAATGTGATTTAAAAGTCATGACCCCAAGTCCATTATCCAATCTAAACTTTTTTTTTCCTGTGGGATTGATTTTAGGAAAAATTCTTTTTAAAGTATGTGATCTCATTACCTTAGAAAGAGAGGTATCTTTCCTGCCTAAGACCAAGTTAGTCCTGCTATGTGAGTCTGAAGCCACAGTGGGAGATCTTTCTTTTAATGATAATAGTTTGGAAATGGAGGAAATTATGATTTTCCTAATCCCCTTGTTGCTGCTGCATTTGAGTATTATACATGCAAGAAGAGCTTTTTTCTTTGGAACCCAAGAAGATTTTAGTGGGCTCCCCTTGGTGCCTAAGCGCTCCCTCAATATCTTCTCCACTTTGTTCTTCATAATGTCAAATATAATGTAGAAATTTGATTTTAAGAGAACTCAAATGTTCCAGGAGTGAATGATCTGATATTTTGACAAACATGCCTAATCAGTCTGGTTGATAGTTTTTCACATTTTCATCAGAGCAGTTTTTTTTTTTTTTCAAAAGAGAAACTAACACAAAACTTACATAAGGAAACATTTATGTATAATTAAACTTAGCTAAAGATTATAGTGCTTTAAAGTTCACAAATTGTTATCTATAGTTTATCACATTTAATCTTCACAACTATGGAGACAAAAAGATACTATGATTTTTCTCATTTTTACAAGCAAGAAACTGAAGAGAAAAGTTAAATGATTTACCCAGCATCACATAGAGAATAAGTGATGGAGGCAGTATTTGAATTCAGGACTTCCTGACTCCAACACTAACAGTTTATCCATTAGCTGCTCCCTTCAACTTAGCAGACTTACATGTGAGTTGTATGCACACACATGTATATGTGTATAGATTTTATTCATATATTTATATAGTCATTTGTGTGTATACATGTATATACTATATATATCTGCTGTGTAAAGGGTATGCATATGTATATTCTTTTTTCCATAGAAGTCCCATCATATTATAATGTGACCCTAGGTTCTCTGATACCCAGAGATGTGGTAAAGCTCTATCAAGCCAGAAAAGCTTCAGTATGACAGTGACAATTTATGTTTATTGTTCAAGGATTTATCCAGTATTCAGCACTTGGATGTGAAGTTGATATGACTATGGCTGTTTAGAGACTGCTAAAAGCCTGAACCATATTACCAAAAGACAGGTGATATAAGGAAGAGTTTGCCCTGAGGTGTTGAGAGGAACAGTTTACACTAGTCTATAACTTTCTATAACTTTCAAGTAAATATCTCTTTGTTAAGGTTAATTAATGTTAACTGGTTACCCTTTTGAGGCTAGTGGGAAGGGGAGGGGAAGGATAAATTATAATCAGGGCCAGAGTTAAAAAAAAAAAAACACATTAGATAGTCTCCTTTGAGAGACTCCTAGAATACTGAGGAAGAGACTTGGGTCCAGCTTATTTTGGGAGAAAAGTGGAGCAAAGCAAGGTCTACAACGTCATCATTATGGCATAGGATGACCCTGAGATCTCAGAGGCTTTTCTAGTAGAGTACCAGCTCTTATAAATTCTGGCATGCTGAGAAGATTGAAGCCTGAGAAGAAGAAAGGGCTCTGTGATGAACTGTGTGTCTATCATCTAAGCTCTGGCTGGGAAGAGAGGAGATTATCCTGAGTGCTGGTGGCCACCAGGGGCCAAATACTGTTGGCTATAGCTCATGGAGGCTGTTACCTAAGGTATAAAGCTGTTCTAATCAGAAGCAAGTGCCCAAACTAACTGAATCAGAGCCCTTTAAATACTGAGAACAGAATTGTATATACATAGGTATTTTCAATAACAAAGAGAAAATTTGAGAAGGATACTTCACTGAGTTCTTTTCTTCTTCTATCATTCATAAAAGTGGTAGGAAGAAATATCAGCAGGGATCTAGATAATGGGCATTTACAATGTCTATAGTTGTGACTTGGCAATTAAGAAATATCTCTGAATTTTTATTTCCCTGTCTTTCAAACATGGGAGGGAATGGGGGACAGATGGTAAATATCTCTAAGAAACCATCTATCTGGGACAGTGCAGTCCAAGAGTGTTTGTAGTCTTAGAATCTGGGGTCAAATTTTTGCTTTTAATTTATTAGTTGCTGACCTTGAGTTGCTGAACTAAGGGTCTCAGTTTCCTCATTTGTAAAATAAGGGGATTCTAAGGATCATTCAAATGCCATTTAGTCCAACCTCTGCATTTGACAGATGGAGAAACTGAGGTCCAATGGGGGAAAGATCATAAAAGTACAGTTGGGATTCAGATTCAGTGACTCCAAATTCAACACTCTTTCCAAAACACTATAAAACCTCCTAACCAGATCATCATCCCTGCACACCTTTAGAGCTCCAAATCATATCCTCTTGTCATCTAGGGATTTAAGACAAAATGACGTGAATTTGGCTTACAGTTCTAAACATTCATAGGTGACTTTGGATAAGTAATTAAAGTTCGTTCACTCTGTATCTTCATAGCTGTTTAAAAAAAAGCTAATAATTCTCCTTTCTAACATAGGATTTTGACAGATAATTGATTTGAAATCCTTAAAGTATTGCATAAATATACTATGACAGAGGTATACACACATAAGCACTCAAATATATATTTATATATCACACATATCATATATATTATATATACACACATACATACATATATTCATATAGGATATGCCAAAACTCTTGGTACAGTATTAAGTTTTTAAAGAAGTGGAATAAGAAAGCCAATGAGAGAGTGAATTCTTGTCAACTTGAGATCTTCATGTGAAGGTTAGACATCATCTTGTTGGAATGGAACTTGTTCAGATTCAATTTACATCAGTTAGTTCCTTCCTAACTCTGTGGTGCTATATTGACATCTCTACTTAGGGAGGTTTAGAAAGAAAAAAGAAAGAGGCATAGAGAGAGATAGAAAAAGAGAGACAGAGACAGATGGAGATAGAGAAAGAGACAGAGACAAAGACAGAGACAGACAGACAGAGACAGAGACAGACAGACAGAGACAAGGAAAGCAAGTAAAGGGGAAAAGAGGAAAAGGAAGAGAGCAAAGGAGAGCCAATATTGGAGATCAAATGGGATGGTGGGCAAAATTGGAACAATGTCATATGGGGACAATTTAATGAGACTGGATATTTTCAGTCCAGGAAAGAAATTACATTAGGTAAGACATAATGTCTGTCTTCAAATATTTGAATGGCTGTTGTAAGGCAGATGGTTTAGACTTACAGTAATTGCTCTGCTGTGACCTAGGGGGTAGAGCTAGGTGGGAGTTAAAGGGAGGCAAATTTCAGCTCCCTGGTAGAAGGAATGCTTCCTGCTAAGAAGTGTTTTGCAACACTGAGACAAGAGTTTGCCATCACAAGAGACCATGTGAGAATACTGCAGTGCAAGGCTGTTCTGCATGATTACTTCTCAGGTCTTTTCCAACTCTGGGGTTCTAAGATCCTTTAATAATTACTAATTGTGAAGGTCCTTCTACCTTTCGCATTCAGTGTTCAAAAGTCCCTTCCCAGCACTAACATTTTATGACTGAGAATTGCTTGCTGACATTTTTCTCCAAATTAATTTCCTGTCTCCGTGTTCTTTGTTTACACAAGCTAACAACATAACACTAAGGCAGGTGTCAAAAATAGATAGATATGTGTAATTGGCTCTATGGCCAAATCAGGTTTTATCAAATCCATTAGCAGTAATGGCACTGCAGACAAATAGCTTTCAAACCCTGGTTCACAGATGATGAGTCTCACCTCCTATTTCTATAGGGCTGTAAAGTTAAAAAGCACTTTTCTTAAAACTACCTCAGAGGCAGGGTCATGTATTACTGTCCCCATTTTACAGAGGAAACCAAAGCAGAAGTGAGGTGACATGCTCAAAATCATATACGCAGAAGCTGGTTGAGTCAGGGTTCAAACAACATTTCTCCCTCCCAAGTGCAATGCTGTCTCTTTCACATCAATTTGATTTTGCAAGTTGCTAGAGAGACAGGCTCAGTACTAACTGTAACTCAATGCCTTAGCCAGCATATGGCAATGGAAAGGGGAGCTCATTCTGTACAGTAAGGTCTCTGACACTGACTAGCTGTGTGATCTTCTGCTTTTTTACTTTTGTTATCTGTAAAATGGGAATAATAATTGCACTTAAATCCCAGAGATATTGTGATACTCAAATGAAACATTTGTATAAAGCATTTTGCAAATCCTAGAGCACTATATAAATACTAATTAGTATTATCATTGCAGTCTTCTCCCTATTATTCATTCTGCAGTCATTATTAACATTATCTTTATCATCATTGTTAGATTACTCTCCTCCACCAGGATCATTAAAGGAAGGGGAGATTCCCCATATCCCAGGATGACAAAACATGAGTCCATACTTTGAATTATCCATATTCTAAGCAATAATGATCCCATATCACCTACATTTTGCTTCTTCATAGGATCATACATCCAAAGCTTTAAGTCATCTCAGAGGGTATTTAGCTGAACCACTCCCCTAAATCCTATTTTATAGAGAATGCATCTGATTTAAGGGACTTACCCAATATCACACAGTCAGTAATCATCAGAAGTGAGATCTGATTCTAGGTTTTGGCACTCCAGAATTCATGTTTTCTGTATGGTACTTTGAGCCTTGTATGGGGGAAGGAACACAGGGTTCTTAAAGTCAATGCTTGAGTAAAGATTAGCTCTTGTCTTGTGTCAGAGAAAGAAAATCTTCAAATACAGACCTAGTAATGGACTCTGTGTGTGTGTGCACCTGAGTGTGCTGTTGAAAATCAGACAAGCTAAATGACAAGAATCCCATCACTTGGGAGTTGGCTGCTATGGCTTAATTTATTGGCCACGGCAATTCATGAAACTATCTATCAAGCCTTAGGGATTAAATCTGTATTGGTGGAGAGAGTATGCACATTGATGAAATCACTGTTTTCTTTGAAGTATGGAAACTTTGCATATTTTTACAAAACAGTATTGTCAGGCTTGAAAGGGATTTCAGAGATTGTAGAGTCGAATCTAAACTGAACCGAATAGAAATCTCTACAACATCCTTAATGGATAGTCACATTGCTTTTAGCAGAATACTTCCATTGACAGGGAACTCACTACTGTCAAAAACAGCATATTCATTACAGTTAAAAAAAAACCTAATTGTTAGAAGTTTTGTTGTTGTTTCCTCCCCTTATATTCAGAAGAAACCTGTCTCTCTGTAACTTCCATTCATTGCAGCACAGAGTCACATTTAGAAAAGATCCTAGAGGGCATCTGTGCAAAGATGTATCTATACAAGAATTCAGTCCGCTGCAACCTCAACAAAGTATCTTTCAGGTTTTCCATAAAGATCACAAGTCAACAGAAACTCATTCTCTTCCTGGGATTCTTATTATACTTCTAAACAGTTAGTTGTTATATTAACATCTATATAAAAATTAAATCTGCCTTGCTTTCAGTTCCATCTATTACTCCTGGTTTTCTTCTTTAGGACAACACAAAAAAATGTAAACTTGCTTTTTATACAACAATCCTTTAGATATTAGTATCTAGACTGAATATATCTTTATATTTGAGAAATGAGATGTACTTTCAAGTGATTTTCATACAGCATGGTCCTAAAACACCTCATCCTGAGTAACTTACCCTGAATATTATTCAGTCTAAAATATAATCCTTTCTCTTTCCCCAAAAATGTCCCTCTCTTCTTGTCTTCTCTGCTAATATAAGGGGTAGATACAATTTTCTCACATGCTCTCGGTACTATAGTCTCACAGTCTAAGCATCATTAATGACTCTTCACCCTTATCCCTCTCCCCTAATACAATCACTCCTTTCTCTTCTCTGCAAATATCATGGTACTCCCATACACTCATGCTTCTTGGTCTCTCTCCCTCAAGTCTTCCCCCCCACATTAGTCTAGCTTCCACTCAGTTGTCAAACCGATTTTCCTAAATTGAATGTCTGATCATATCAATCACCCTCCTACCCAATAAACTGTAGTGGCACCCTGCTATCTTCAGGATCATATTTAGTGTTCCTGCTGACTTTTAAAATTCTTTTCATCTAGTTCCTTACTGTCTTTCTAATTTTCTTATATCTCACTGCTTCCTATGAAAGAAGAGGACCTTCAGGGGAACAGGGATCCTTATTTTCTTGGTCCCAAGCCCTCTCTCTTCCATTTAAACATTTTTACTTGCTGGTCTCCACGGTCACTCCTAGATTACTTATTTTTCTTCAAATCCCACATAAAATACCACATTTTATAAAAAGACTATCCTTATCCTCCTAAATTCTAGTGCCTTTCTTCTGTTGATTTTTTCCCCTAATTTATCCTGTCTATATCTTGTTTGTACTTATTTGTTTGTAAGTTGTTTCTCCCATTAGAGTGTGAGCTCTTTCAAAGCAAGGGCTGTAGCAGTACCAGATTTTAAATTACATTTCAAAGTAGTAATCATGAAAACAATCTGGTGTTAGTTAAGAAATAAATGGTGGATCAGTGGAATAAATTAGATACGCAATGCACAGTAGTAAATGACCACAATAATGTAATGTTTGATAAACCCAAAGATCCAAGCTTCTGAGGCAAAACTATAAAGGAGTTTGATAGAAGTTACCACAGACCACACTATATACCAAGATGTGGTTATAACAGATAAGTGTTTAGATATAAAAGTTGATGTCATTAGTAAATTAGGGAACCATGGAAAATTGCTATTGTTGGATTCATGGAGAAGAAGAGAGTTTGTGACCAAACAAAAGACAGAGAGTATCATAGGAAGTGAAATGGATAATTTTAATTTCATGAAATTAGAATGCTTTTTTATAAACAAAATTAAAGTAGTCAAAACTGGCGAGAAAAGAAGAAGCTGGGGGGAAAATATAACTTTACAACAAGCAAAGATAAAAACTTCATTTCTCAAATATAAAGATAACTGAATCAAATTTATAAGCATATAAGTCTTTCCCCATTTGATAGTCAAAGGATATGAATAGGCAATTATCAGAATGAAAAGAATCAAAGCTATCAAAAGGCACATGTAAAAATGTTCTAAATCATTATTAAATGGGAGAAATGAAAGTTAAAAGAACTTCGTGATAGCACCTCATTCTTATTAGATTGGCAAACATAACAGAGAAGAAAAATGGGAGAGAATGTGGGAAAATTGGTATAATAAAGCACTATTGGTGGGCTGAACTGATCCAATCATTCTGAAAAAGAATTTGGAATTATACCCAAAAGGCTATAAAATTGTGCATATCCTTTGACTCAGCAATACCATCAGTAGGTCTATATTCCAGAGAGATCAAAGAAAAGGGGGAAAGGGGCCTATTTATACAAAAGTATTTATAACAAGTCTTTTAATAGTGGCAAAGAATTAGAAATGGAGTTGATGCTTATCAATTGAGATATGACTCGACCTGTCATATGTGCCTGTGATGGAATACTGCTGTGCTATAAGAAATATTAAGCAAGAGGGTTTCAGGAAAATCTAGGAAGATCCATGTTAACTGATACCAAATGAAGTGAGCAGAACCAGAAAAAACACTGTACACATTGTAAGGATGATTATGAAAGATTTAGCTAATCTGATAAAGAAAAGGATTTAAGATAATTCCAAATGATGATTATAATTTCATGATGAAAAAATGCTCTCCACCTCCAGAGATAGATAGCTGATGAATTCTTAAGTACTGAATGAAGCATATGTTTTTAAAAAACTTTAGTTATTTTTCTTATTTTTGTTTTGTGTATGGCTGTGCGTGTATATGTGTTTGCTTTTGCAGCATGGCTAATATGGTAATATCCTGCCTGATTTCATATATAACTTGCCTCCTTAAAGGATTGAAGGAAAACAGTAGGAAGGGGAAAAAGTTGGTACTTAATTTTTTTTTTTAAATGAAGGTTAAAAAATATACAATTGGGAAACACTTTAACATGCATATATATAAAGCAGGGGCTGATTTTGTCTTTGTATCTTCAGAGTTTAGTACCTGGCATAGAATAGTCACTTGATAAATACTTGTAGACTTGACTTCAGCTTGTCAATGTCCTTCCCAAAGTACATCACCAGGAACTGAATGCAAGATTCTTTTTTAAATTCTAGCCGAGTATAAATCCACCACCTTCTTTGGACTGGACACCATGACTCTTAATGCAACCTCAAAATAAATTAGCTTTCACTCTCGATGTGAATGAAGCATGGAACCTCTAGAGTCCCAACAATTCCTCATAGTAACTGCAGTCAAGTCACTCCTTTCTTATCACAAGAGAGAGAAAATGAAAAAAAAACAGTGACAGAAGCAAACAAAAACATTACAGGACTCTTCATAAAATCTTTCTGATACTTTGAGAGGCAGGAAGACATAGTGGAAAGTTTACTTTTCTCCATCTTATCCATGGGCACAGCATGAGACACTCTGTCAAGACCTTTGTTTTAGTGCCCTATGTATAAATCTAATATCCAATTCATATCCATGATCAAAAAGGAAAGGGGGATTTACTCTGAAATAATTTCTTAATATATAAATCTCTCCATGTTAGTCTTCATTTCTCCCCAGTGTTGTCTTCCCCAGATTAACTTCACTATTTTCTTCATCTCAGCTTTGAACTCATGATTTTAAAAGCTTTTTCTTCCTTCTTGTTGCCCTTCTCTGAACAGGTTTCCATGTATATTTGTCTTTCAGAAAGTGTGACTCCCAGAAATGAATCCAATATTTCAGAAGTGAGGGGGCCAGGGTGAAGTATAACAATGTTATTATATTACTATACATCTATTAATGATACAGCCCAAATCTTTATTTATATTCTTAGGGTCCCATCCTGAAATGCTATTTTCACAAGCAAAAGTTTATAACCTAAAAAGGCTTTACACTTAAGATCTACCAAATATCTCTAGAAAGGAATTGTGTGTTTTCTGTAAAATAATTAATAAACCAAATTCCTTACTCTTTTGTGTCTTAGTTGAAAACAATGAGGGATATGGGAAGCCTTGCTGTGTGTAAAAGTTCCAATGTATCTTAATTACTTCTCTTTGACCTTCATTCTTTCCAACCTTATCTCTATCTTTAAAATTATCTCAGTGAATTGTGGCTCCCCCTTTTCTGTGTTCTACTATGGCTTTAGATGGACAATAAAAGCTCATTTCATTTTAAAATAAAATATATCTTTTTAACTTAATTATTTAATTTTATAGCTCTTAATTTTTCCAAATATATGTAAAATAGTTTTCAACATTCACCTTTTCAAAATCTTGTGTTACAAATTTTTTTCCCTCCCCGTTCCTCACCTTTCCCTCTAGAGAGCAAAAAATCCAATATAGGATAATATGTGCAGATAATTTCTAATAATAGAAAAAAAAGCAGTTGACAATGTAGGAGGAAGAACTGGAATGATGGTAACCCTACCCACTTTGAAAGTTTCATGAACAAGAAGCAAAATAAGCTTATGGAGATAGACATATTTATTATTGTCATCAGTCTCTAGAGGGTGGTATGAGAGTCTACAGAGGGGTAAGCTGAGTATTATACTTAGTAGATGGGTAAGGGCCCCAGATAAAGTTCTAGGGTATTTTAAAGTCAGTACTTTTTTTGGTAAAGGCTAATTTTGAGTTAGTGAGCCTAGTAGTGTCTTAAGTGAGAATGACTACTATATCTAAGGGGCATGAAGTCCAATGCCATCTCTAAGAAATATAGGACCCTGGACTATATTTAAAAGATGTGAAAAGTGGTGCTGGCTCCCTGGAATGCAGTCTCATGACTAAGGTGAGATCCTTAAACTAGAGTTTATGACCTTGTATTTTTTTAATAACTTAACTTCAAGATAATTGGTTTCCTGGTAATCTAAAAAATATTTTATGCATTTTAAAATATTGTTCTGAAAAGTGATAGTTTCCACTAGCTCAGCCAAAGGGATTTTTGATGTGAAAAAATGTTAAGAATTCCTGTTCCTAATAGATTTGTGGGGTCTGGGATAATTAAAATTCTAGGGGGAAATAATCATGTGTGCTTTTCCAAGCAGAAGCTGAATGTTGTGGAGGAGAAACCAAAGACACATAGGAGCCACTGAACTAAATGACCCTGAGGTCCCTGAGAGTCTGATATTCTGTGAAATTATAGAACAGGAATTTAGTCAGTCCTTACAGTAAATCGTTTCCCCAATGCAAACTTATTTTAAGAGAAGATGAAATCTGTAAGGTGAATGGAATTGTCAGTATCATTCACAGCCAAGTACTAAATTTCCTCAAGGGGGGAGAAAGGAGGGAAAAAGAAAGAATACAGTATGCAATATTTTAAAAAAAAAAAAAAAAAAAAAAACAACTCTTTAGTAAGCCTAGAATTAAGAATCTGATACTTATTCCAACTGCTGCCCTTCATCTCCAACAATATAATGGACCTTAATTCCCTCAGGCAGAAATATCCATGATAATTTAATGCTGAAATTTCCAAAGGAGATTTAAATTGAAAACTTAAATTGGGTAGAATCTGTTAAGGACATCTGGTTTCTCGAAGCCATGATTTTATGATCAGAATATTCATAAAAATTGTCAGAGTCCAACATAGGAGCCTCTGCCAAAGAGGATATGGATGTGTACAGCAAGAATACAAAGATTTGCACCCACCTACATTCTCCATTCTTGTGCATCCCTGCTATTTGACATTCAAAACTAAAGCTTGGTCTCCTGAAAGATGAACCTATGAACATTTCCTCCAAATAATTCTTCCATTTCTTGTGGCTGCTGATACTCTCAACTTTAGCTGTCACTTCCAAAGTGGAGACTAGTGAGAACAAAGGTTGGGATAAAGTCTGATAGTTCTTAAAGTATTCTAACCCATTGGCACAGGCATTTTTCTCATTCTAGGAGAAGGACAGCATTGGGGCCAGATTTACAGTGGAAGCTGTCAGTTTATCAGGCTGGAGCAGGTGTCAGGGGCTGTAAGAAATCAACTTCAGAAGGAGTAAAAGCAAAAGGCGAGAGGAGAGTAAACATGGTAAGTAATGGCTGAGACTAAGGGTCCTCTGAGAATTCTGAGCAAAATAGCAACATGAAGATGCAATCCAGACCTTGTCTGTGAGAAAGGGCATAAATATCTCCAGCTTGACCGCAGCTTTGGTATTGATATAAAAATGGAAATTGATTTTCAAAAACAGGCAGTATCTTCAGCTTCTGTAAATGAGGCATCTAGACATACTTGTAAATAACCTTTAGAAGACTTGAGCAAAGCATCCCAGACAGATTATTGTTTATCTTATAAATGATGATAACCAAGGGCATAAGATTGCTGAGCATCCATGGGAAATTTAGTCCAATATAAAAATCATGAAAATCTAAAATCTGAAGAGGATCTGAGAAACTTTTGGCTTCTAATCCCCACATTATAAATTTAAAAAGCAGGATTTGAGAGAGGGTAAATAATGCTTAGTACATTACTTGGCACAAAATAGGTGCTTAATAAGTGTTTGTTGTCTCCTATACTCACTACCACTACCACATAGTGTGAGTTGGGGGACAAGTAGCGACCAAAGTACAAATTTCCTGCTCCCCACTCCATTACTATGAGATACCTTTAGCTTGGACTCTGCAGAAACATCAGAATAGAATACTGATCCTGGAGTCATTAAAATTTATGTATGCATCTGGCCTCAGATACCTAACTATCTGTAAAAGAGTTATTAAAATCATGGTTGAATGGCCTTCTACTAATTGACAGCTCAGTCAGCCAATAAGCACCTGGTCTCCTTTCCTTCTTTTTGATCCTAGGTTCATAAACTCTGATCTGGGAAGGACCTTAATGGCCATTATATTACAAATGAAGAAACTCAAAGCCATTATAAGTGACTTTTCCAAGGTCATACAAGGTATAAGTGTCCCCAGCTGTCTCTGTTCAAAAAAGAAACAAAAGGAATGCAATGTAAATGTTTGAGAAGGAGGAAATGAACACCTGGTCTAGCACTGAGATTTCAATAGTGTAGAGACTCCCATGAGATTTCTTCCAGAAACCTTTCCTCAAAGGAAAACAGCTTTTGTTTTTCAATGGCAAAAATCCATACCAATGAGGAAGTAAAGAGTTTGTGGCTAATTCTGGTCCAGACATGATTTAAAATGCAGAGAGAACATAAAATAGAGATGTTAACACTTTCTCCCAAAGCTTGCTCTGTGGTTCTCACTCTTAGAGCTGTCCAAGTGACATAGCCAGCACATATCAGGACAGGGTGAACCCAGGACTTTGATATCCTTTTATTACAGGAATGTCAACAATTATTATTCATGTAGCTTTTGTAGCACTTACTTTTATGAAATTTGATCCTTATTGAAGCAAAGCATCAGGTTTGTAAAAGTGATGGGTAAACAAATCTCTACAAAGCCAACCAAGATAAAGAGATAGAGACTAGCTCTCCCAATTAAGGAAATACACTCATACTAGTCAAATGACAAATTCTCTGCAATTTATAACCTTAAATGAGTTACCTAGAGCTCTAAGTGTTTAAGTGGCTTCCCCATAATCACACAGCTAATAGGTGGTATCTGAACCCAGATCTTCCTGGCTCCAAATTCAATTTTTCATTCCTTATGACAGAATGCCATTTTTAGACCTGGATAAAATTAATCAATCAAGAAAGTATTAAACACCTCCTATATGGGTGGGTAGGCAGCTACATGGCTCAGTGATTAGAGCATCCAGCCTGAAGCCTGGAAGACTCAGCTAACTGAATTCAAATTTAGCCTCAGACAATTACTAGAGGTAGACTCTGGGCAAGTCACATAATCCTGTTTGTCTCAGTTACACATCTGCAGAATGGTCCAGAGAATGGAAATGGCAGACTCACTCCAATGTCTTTGCCAAGAAAAAAAATCATGAATCTGACAGGACTGGGGAAACAAGTGCAAATAATGAGATCCAAAATTGTAATTTATGAATGACCTAAACCTCAAGACCATAAATATTTAGAGCTAGAAGCTCAATTAGTCTGGCCCCTCATTATTTTATAGATAATGAATGCAGGTCCAAAGAAATGAACTGATTTGTTCAAGGTCACAAATTCTTTAAGTGGCAGAGCCTAGACCTGAACTAAAATCCTTTAAAACTACAACCAGCTAAACCTTTCACTGTGTCCACAAGAGAGGCATTCATTAGCCAAAAATTAAGCCTAGAGGAGAGGTTTAAAGGTAATCACTCCTCCTGGAAAAAACTTGGCCCCTGCAGAATATTACTTACTCACAATCCCACCCTCAAAATCCAGCTATTTAGAAGGTGAATGGGGAGATCCACTAAGGATATCCTAATATTTGCAGCAGCCTTCCCATCAACAAAGTAGCCCATGCTTGCATCTCCAGGTTGCAAACATTTTATACAGAATTGGAAAGGGAGTGAAGTGGGAAGGCCAATGGGGAAGGGGGAAGGATTATCTTAGCCATATTGTTTTTCATTTCTTATTCACTGGCTGGATGTGCTGTCAATTACTATCAAACTAGCCAGTAACTAAATAATAACTCATGAAAACCGTGATTGGATGGCCTGATATTGACTGATAGCACCAGCCAGTCAATGAGCATGGTATTTCCTCCTCTGTTTGAATATTTAGAAAATCTGTAAGGACTTTAGAGCTAATCCTTTTAGTTTAATTGTGAAGATGAGAAAAATGAGGCACAGAGAAGCTACATGATTTTCCCAGTATCATGCTGCTAATAAATGGCAAAGCTGGGAGTCTAACTCTCGAGGGGTTCTTTTTACCAACACCCTCCCACAATGTGCTTCTTCACTATTTCAGTTAAAAATGCATATATCTATGTATCTTAAGGAGCATCTGGGGGGGGTAGTGTCATGAAAATTTGAGTTCAAATCTGATCTTAGCTGCTTACTAGCTGTGTGACCTGTGGCAAGTCACTCAATTCTGTTTATTTCAGTTTCAGTAAAATGAACTGGAAAAGGAAATGGCAAACCACTCCTTATCTTTGTCAACAAAACCTCAAATGAATTCATGAAGGCAGACAAAATTGAAATGATTCAACAACTACAATAAACATATACAAATATATACAAACACAGATATAATATGTATATACATATGTATAAATACACACACACAGAAGAGATATTTTTAATGATACATATACACACACACACACAAACAGACACTAGTGGGTGTCATTTTTCAGCCTAAACAGCATTGAATTTGAATTTTCCAGTTTCATGTAGGTGTTTAAGGTGTTTTAAATTTGGTTGTTTTAAATCAGTGGAAATTCTAGAATTTTTAAAAATTTGAAAGTTACAAAAAATATGCTTTAAAATAAGTTAATTTATTGAATTTTGGAGAAAATAAAAGACTTTTAGTTTTTTCATGGGACTAACCAGTGTGAGATCAGAATGAAGTCCATTTTAAATGTTACACATGATTGATAATATTCATTGTGAATTGGCATACACTTGATTTCTAAAATCTGAAAATGGAACTAGAAAGCTAAATACTTCACTCTGCTGAACATATTGGTTTCAGGGATTGAGAAGTTTTGAATCCGAGGATTAGTCCAGCAAAATCCCTTCTCTAGCAGTACCTCCCAAATATGCTCCAGTTCATAACTTCCCCAAAGATTTGTGGTGGGGAAAGAGACCAAATTGCAAACATATTTTAGAAACTTTCTGGACTTCAGCTATCCCTCTTGTCTCTCACATTTGCAAGTGAATTTTCTGTAAATCATTAGTTAAAAAAATCACAGATGATCAGTTAATTGGTTAAATGATAACTTCTACAGTTTGTATGGTCAGTTCTCTAGAATATATTTGATTACTTTTCATAAGCTATATGGCCAGTCAATCCTCTACAATGCATTCATGAATTCATTATATTTTAAGTCACAGTTTATTGTCAGAGGAAAAATTTATGTGAGCATATTGGAATGAAAAATATCACAGAAGGAATCCTTTCAAGAGTTCTTTTTATAAAAAGTTGAGCTATGCAGTTTTGCTGAAGCCTTAAATTGCAGAATCTCAGAGACAAAATGGACATCAGAGGTGATCCAATTGGACAGAAAGATCCTTCAGTGCATCCCTGACCAACAAGTTGGTCTTCTAGAAGATATTCAGTGAGTGGGAACCCTTTCAAATCAGCCTATTTCATTGTTAAACAACTCTAATTGTTATGACATTTTTTCTTTTTATGAGCTAAAATGGGCTTCACTATAGCTTCTATCCATTAGTCTTGGTTTTGTCCTCTGGGGCTGTAATAGTCAGAAAACATCTGTTTTGGGGAAAATTTTTTGGCCTCTCTGAAACACATCAGGCTCAAATGCAGAAGGCTGCTTCTATTCTTGACAAGTTCCTATCTCCTGTTTAATCACCCCCCCCATTTTATACTTTTTATATCAATTTCCATTACCCATGCTTCCTTCTCCTATGTGAGTCACCAGCCCATTCACTAGCATCTCTTTGCTTGTAACATCACAGCTAAGGCACAACCAAATATATCTAAGTCTAATGAGTCCCCTTCATAAATTGAATAGGAAAGGCAGGGAACTTTGTGAAACCTGGATTTTTTCAGTCCAAGAGCAGTAAATCTGAAGGACCATTACTGACTTCCATTATTCTTTCTGTCATATCCTGAACACCATTAGATGCCAGGTTTTAGTGGCCTACATGACTGTCTTCTTTCCTTCCTAAAAACTCAGTGTGGCAGATATAGCACACTGGAACTAGGGTCAGGAAATCATAGATTAAAATCTCCTGACATTTACTAGAAATGTGACTATGGACATATCACCTAACCTCTCAATTTGAATTAACTCAAGTAAAATGAAAAAATTTTTTTAAAAATCAGGTATTCCAAGTGTTTTATTTTAGACATCAGGACTTCAACTATGTAAGTTAAGAAATACAATATTAAAGACATTGCTAATCTGGGAAAAAAATTACATTCAAGGGTTTTGACAAAGGCCTCATTTCTAAAATATATAGAGAATTGACCTCAAATTTATAATAATTCAAACCATTCTCCAATTGATAAATGATTAAAAAGATATGAACAGACAATTTTCAGATGAAAAAATTGAAACCATTTCTAATCATATGAAAAGATGATCCAAATCACTATTGATCAGAGAAATGCAAATTAAGATACCACTACACACTTCTCAAATTGGCTAAAATGACAGGAAAAGATAATGACAAATGGTGGAGGGCATGTGGGAAAACTGGAACACTAATATATTGTTGGTAGAGTTGTGAACTGATCTAACTGTTATAGAGAGCAATTTAAAACTATGCCCAAAGGGCTATCAAAATGTATTATACCCTTTGTTCCAGCACTGTTTCTATTGGACTTATATCCCAAAGAGATCATAAAGAAGGGAAAGAGATCTGCACACAAAAATGTTTGTGGCAGCCTTTTTTGTAGTGGCAAGGAACTGGAAACTGAGTAAATGCCCATCAGTTGGAAAATGGTTGAATAAGTTGTGGTAAATGAATATTATAGAATATTATTGTTCTATAAGAAATGATCAGAAGGATGATTTCAGAGAGGCCTAGAGAGATTTACATGAACTGATGCTAAATGAAGTGAGCAGAATCAGGAGATCATTGTACATGGCAACAAAATTATATGATGATCAATTCTTATGTACTTGATCCTTTTCAAATATAAGATGATTCAGAGCAGTTCCAATGACCTTGTGATGAAAAGAGCCATCTACACCCAGAGAGAGGACTGTGAGAACTGAGTGTAAATCTCAACATAGTATTTTTACTTGTTTTGTTGCTCTTTTCTTGCATTTTGTTTTCTTTCCCAATTTTTTTTCCTTTTGTGATTTGATTTTTCTTGTGTAGCAAGATAAATATGGACATATATTTTGGATTTGACATATATTAGATTACTTGTCATCTATGGGAGGGAATGGGGGAAGGGGAGAAATTTGAAACAAGGTTTTGCAAGGGTCAATGTTGAAAAATTATCCATGCATATGTTTGAAAATAAAGTTTTAATTTAAAAAAAGACATTGCTTTATGTATAACAGCTTTTCTGACTTTTGTGAAAGTTTTTGTTAAGCCCTCAAATTTTAGGAACAGACTGGGACAGCAGTCAAAGAAGCATCTCTAATTTGGTTTTCACATAACAATTGTTGAAATTAAAGACACATCATCCTATCCAAACCTTTTTATTTGCAAATTTCAACAGTCCCACAATCAATAGGAACTGATTTTTCTATAAGCCAATCCTTTCCCCAGCCTACTTGTCATCTTCTGAATCTATTCTAGTTTGATAATGCCACTCTTAAATTATGATCCCCAGAATTAAAAGCAATGCTTCAGATGTGATCTGACAAAGACAATGGAAAAGAGGATAACTTTGTAAATTTTCTCAAACGAGATAATATTTGGAAAGTGCTTAAAATAGTACCTGGCTCATAGTAGGTATTTAGTCAGTGTTTGTTTTCTTCCTCCTCCACCCCTTCTTCTGGATATAATGCCTCTGATAATGCAGCCCAAGATAACTTTAGAGTGTTTTCTTGGTTTGTTTGTTTGTCTAGGGGAGAGGGGTAGAATCTCCAATTATACCATCTCTTTCAATAACGAACCTAGAATATTGTAATAAGAAAAGGCGGTGCCCTCTCAAAATATAATTCTTCATCATCATCCTTGAGTTAAACTTTGCCCTTAAGCCCACAAAACTGTAAAAGGCCATTCATATAGGTAGTTTTTCAATAGTATATCCAAAATATTGAACAATCTATCTAACAGATGGCAGTACATAGGTGGTATCATTACCAAAATCCAATTTTGTCTATTGCTAGAGAAAGACCTCTGAGATGGGAGCAAAAATGACCACATTTATTATGTAGATGTCAGGAGCACATTGTCGCATCTCACATTTGAAAACGAGTTCAATGTTTTAGAGTTATTACAACAATACGACTTCCAGTTTTCTTAGTTCTTTCAGGTTTATAATGAACTTTCCTCATGACAACACTATGAGCTGAGTACTACTGCAAACATTATTATCTCTCTTTTACAAAGAGGAAGCTAAAGCTCAGAAAGGTTGATTGCCTTGCCTTGCCCTTGGCTTCCTAGATAGGAAGGGTTGGAATAAGGAAATAAAAACAGACTTTTTGAATCTAAACCCAGCACTTATTCCAATATACAGATTTATTCAACTGTCACTGATGTAGGTGGTGATGTTTTGCATCCTTGTAATGTTGGCAGCTTTTTCTAGAAATAAATCCACAAATCTGATTTCCTCCAACCCAGGAAGAGAGAAATATATTTTAATGATACCATGCAGAGAGATGGGAGTGGGGGAAAGAAAGGGACATTAACAATCATCAAGTCTGATATGTATCTGACCAAGAATTCCTTCTTAAATATCCCAACCAAGAGATTTTTCAATTCCTGGGAGAAACAATTACTAAACTAGGCATCTACTTTTATATTTTTATATTTCTAGCTAGACAGCATGTTGAATAGCGTGCTGGACATGAAGTTCAGAGAACCTGAGTTCAATTCCACTCTCAGGTACTTCCTGTGTTGCCCTGAGCAAATCATTGTTCCATCTCAGTTTCTTCAACTTTAAATAACATTTAAAAAGAGTCATCAATAATTTATGAGTGGAAACAAGTCTGGAGACTAAAGAGTTTGAGAATCATTGTTTAGACCAAAGATTCTTAAACTTTTTTCACTTGTGACTTCTTTTTGCTAGAAACATATTTGTGTGGCCCCCGGTATACAGGCATATAAAATAAGTATACAGGAGAAGTTAGATGGCCCAGTAGGTAAAGCAATAGCCCTGAAGTCAGGACAACCTGAGTTCAAATCTGGTCTTAGACACTTAATAGTTACTAGTTGTATGACTTCATACATGTCACACTTATTGTGACATCAAAATTGCCTTATCAAAAAAAATCAAAACAAAAATTAGGTATCGATAGGGAACATTTACTGATAATAAATCATAATTTTATGACCCCCTACATTCAGTTATAAAACTTCATTCTGGATCATGAACCAAAGTTTAAGAAGCAATGAAGATCTTTGATCTTTTCTCTGTTAACTATCCTTGCAAATTGCGTATAGTTTGTAAATTTGATAAATGTGCCTTCTAAAGCTTCATCAAAATTATTAATAATAATATTAAGAATGTTGAATCAAATGTAGATCCCTGGACCCTAGAAAAGAGACTAGCATCTATATTTTCATTGAAAGATTATTTTTTTAGTCCATTCAGTGAAACAATTCCAAATCAATCCAATTATGCTATCATGAAGGAGACAATTGTGACCATCTTGTCCACAGGAATCACATGAAAGACAATTTGAAACACTTTACTAAAATTTAAGTCTACTGTGCCTTCAAGATTCCACTTATATACTAATCTAGTAACCCTGTTAAAAAAGAAAATGAGGTTAGTCTAGCATGACCTACTCTTGACAATGGTATTCTGGCTTTTAATGGCTACTGCTTCACTTCCCTTAATAAATGTTCCAGACCCAAAATTTTAATAATGCCCTCTAAAATTCTGATAGGAATAGAAGTCAATCTCTGGGTTTTTTTTTTTTTTTTGAAAATGAAAACTTTTTGCTTTTTTTTCCAATCCTGCTGAACCTCTAAATTTTTCCAAAACCTTTTAAAGATCATTAACAGTAGCTTAGCAATCATTCAGTCAATCAATAGGCATTTATTAAGCATCAAGAGTCAGGCACATATTAAGTGCTAGTAATATAATGAAAGGCAATCACAGCTGCCATCTCTTTCATTAAATAAATCTTATGAGTTATATTATACAAAAATTACTATTCCTACTTTTATAAAAATTCTGATGAACAGAGATTAAAAGATCCCTTTCCTTCTGCATATAATAGAATTCTGGTAAGACTGAATTCAAACTCAAGGTATACAGGTAGTGAGATCTATATGAAGAAAATATACACATCAAAAGAATAATCACAACTCCTGGTTATTATAAATCCTATTTTCTCATGTAGTTCTCAAAATTTTCATCCTAGGAGTATATTTCTTCTAAAGTCCAATGTATGGATTCTTTCTAGAATCTCAATGCAATATTCTCTCTTCCAAGAAGGGCCATACTTCCCGAATTTGTTTCCCTTTCCTCGTGTTATTGTTCCACATCTGTTTGTATTCTTATCTGTCCTCCATGAGATCTTGATTGCTCTCAGCTGCACCTGCTACTGATGGAGTCTTTCTGGTCTTATGGTGGGAAGGAATGTAGAACATTTTAGGAAGGAAAGAAGAAAGGAAAGAAAAAAGGTGGAAAGGGAGGAAGGAAGGAAGGAAGGAAGGAAGGAAGGAAGGAAGGAAGGAAGGAAGGAAAAAGAAAGGAAGGAAGGGAGAAGAAAGGAAGGAGGGAAGGAAGGGGGAGGGAGGAAGGAAGAAAGGAAGGAAAGAAGGAGTAGGGAGGGAGGAATGAAGGAAGGAAGGAAGGAAGAGAGAGAGGAAAGGAGGGAGGGAAAAAGGGAGAGGGAGGGAGGGAGAAGATAACAAAACTGTTCATCAATAAAGGAAATGAAAATACCTAACCTTTATTGTCTTTTTTCATCAGCAAATAATTGAATGAGAAAGTTCTGGAACTGGAGTTTAGTATTCTACACCTTGATATTTTTATAGGAAATTTGTTAGGACACAACTATCTGTATAAAGGATTTTGGGTGATTTTTTTTTAAACAGCTTTGTTATGCATAAGGGAAGAAATAAGAATTTATTAAGTGCAAATTATATGCTGGGCACAATGGTAAACAATTTACAAATGTGAACTCATTTGATCCTCACAGAAACTGTGAAAGGTTAAGTGCTATTATGATCTCCATTTTTATAGTTAAGGAAACTGAGGCAGACTTACTTTAATTGATTTGCCCAGGGGATAGAACTAGTTTGTGGATAGAATTAAACTCGGGTCTTCCTGACTTTAGGTCCAACACTTTCTCCATGATATCACCTAGCCATCTCCATTCACTACTCCTTTTCATCCTTTTATCCTTCAACCCCAACTTTGCTTTCTTCTGCTACAGGTACAAGAAGCTATCTCTTCAAAGGACTCCTGAACCGGATCCTGTATATCTTACTGCTTCACCACTAGACTTATGCTGAATTTGGTCCTCAGATATTTAACCCTTCCACAGACATGGTTAGCCAGTCAATTCTTTCACTCTTGGCCATTATAATAAGTTCACAGTGCATGACCTATCATGTTTACCTTCCTCATTACCTTCACACTAACATTACACTAAGGTCAAGATGTATACCTCACTCTCAACACATTACTTTTAGCTAAATTTGGGGGGGGGAGTCACAAGGAAGAAATAGATCTGTAACTGGCTCCCAAAGAATTCTTTGGTATTTGTTTCCTTGCTTTATCTGAGCATGAGAATGATCTTTGAGATAGAAAAGAAGGAATAAAAATGTCTAAAAGGTTATTTATCTATAAAAAGAAAGATTATTAGAGAGTACCTAGCTGCCCTCGTGAGTTCAAATCACTTGGACCAGATAAACTTGCATTTGATGGTCCTCAAAGACCTGCCAAATAGAAAACTACTGAGAATAAAAAATGAGCCAAAGAAAAACATACTGATTATTGTTTTTTAACAGAGAGGGGAGGGAAGAATGAAATTTTCAGAATATAATCCAGTGAATTTGATTTCAATTCCTAGAATAATTATAGAATACATAATTATATAAGATGCATAATTTTAATTTTTTTACTGAAAAATTATCATAGCAGAGCAAAGATACTCTTATCATTATTAAATAGAGAAGCAATTGCTAGTTTTTACTCTAGAGAATAGTCCTATTAAATAAGGTGGTTAGTAAACCATTAAAAACAAATATGGATCACAAAGATTTGCCCTGGTGGCCCTCTCTTAATGCAGGGGCTTCAACTGATTGAAAGGGAAGTATTGGGAGAATTAGTATTCTATCTTTGTGTCTGGAATTCTTTGGCTTCTAGACTTTTAAATTCTGTTACTAATAATCCCCATGCATCCATGCATGCTGACAGATATGCCACAATACTTTAATCGCCATTGGCCATGGTCCTAATAAAGGCCAATAATAAAATAAGATCCTGCAGGAGCTCCAAGTTTTTTTTACAAGCAATATCAAGCCCTATGAACTTTAATGCCCACTGTCTATTTAGATAGTCATGGCTCAGAGATGGTATTAGGAAGAACTAGAAATGCTTGTTCTGAAGTGTTTGAAAATATTGCAAATTACACTGTGGTAATAGCTTAGTTCAAAATAATCCTTTATAGCACTGACCTTTGCAAAATAAAAAAAAAATCTTTTCTGTTTTCTTTGGTAGCTTCATTTTCTTCAACTCCTTCTCTTTATTTTATTTCCCTGTTGTTCACTCTTGATTTTATAGAGTTGTCAAGTTCAATGAATCAACAGTATGAAAAGGGAGCTCAAACCAAGCTAATGTAATCTTAGGCTCCATTACTAAAAGTCCAGAAACTTGGGCAGAGAAAGTCAGACTGCTTGCCTCTGTCCTGGCCAGGTCATTTCTGGAGAACTGAGTTCAGTTCTGTGCTTCATATTTTGACAGGGCAGCAATAAGCTAGTGCTTGTCCAGAAGGAGGACCAGCAACCAGGACAGTAAGAAGATCAAATGTTATAAGATTATTTGAATAGAGAAGACTTAGGGTGATCATGATTTTTGTCTTCAAGTGTTTGCAAGCATATCAAGTGAAAGGGGTATTTGAATTTATTTTTTCTCTTGGAAGAGAAAAAAAGCAAAAACAAAATTGTTAAACTATGTGGATAGAAAGAGAAGACACAGATTCTCTTTGATATAAGGGAGAATACACTGCAATTAGACTTATGCAAAAATGGAATAGAGCACCTTAGGAAGCTATTAGCTCCTCAATGCTAGAGACTTTCAGAGAGAAACAAAATAATCATTTATATCAGAAACTGGTAAGGGAAATTCCTATTCCTGCGTATTGGGAATTAATGATCATAAGTTTATTGTGCTGGAAAGGACTTTAGTGGCAGTTGAATTCATCACAAATGAGGAAATTAAGGGAGAGTATTCTAATATGTATAGTTTTGGAGTCAGAAAGATCAAGTTAAGATGTTAACTCTGACATTTACTAGCTGTGACCTTGTAAAATGAAGGGGAGAGACTAGAAAAAAGCAACAACAACAAAAAGTCTAAAGTCCTCCCAGTTCTAAGTCTGCACACAAGGACTAGGACAGTTAAGTGATCTACCCAATGTCACACAGAGTGGAATTGAACCTAACTCCTTTGCTTTGAGGACCACTTCTCTGGCCATGATGCTCCTCTCCAGCGTTCCTTCCAGATCAGAGATGCTGTGATTCTGGGTCAGGGTTATAGAAGTTGCAGCAGTTGAGGTAGGCAGCTGATAGGTTTGCAATGTTTGCCCAGAAGCAAAACCTATTTCTCATTCAATTTCCCTCACAGCCTCAGTTTCATCTCAGCCTTGTATTCCTCAGGCACCATCAAATGCCTTTCCTTTGAAAGACAATGGATATGTTTATTCCTGGCTCTACTTTTCTAGCACTGGGTAGCAAGCTGTGGGGTTTCTTTTCCCTTACACATTAATAGGAAGAAAACCCCATACACCCATTATTTAGGATCATGAACAATAGCGAAATTAATCATGGGAGGGGGGGATGTGACATCTGGAACATATTCACAGGGGTACTGTTAGCCTGTCAGTTATTGTTGCTTACTAACTGGGAAAGACAAGTCCAGAGTCAAATGATAAAGCAGAATAGAGAGAAGAGGGATGACTAAAGAGAATTGCATCCCTTTACAAAGTGAAGTGTTTTCTGACCTTTAGAATTCAGAAAGCTTAAACAAGCTCTCTCCTGTGTCTCTATGTGCAGAGAAGGCACTAATCTCAGATCCGTTTCACATAAAATATTTGATCAAATTTTATTAGAATCTTCCTGGAGTAACACTCAAACTGCCAGAGAACCCAGATGGAGCATGTGGAACTGGGCAAATACCAGCATAGTTTCAAGTGATTATCTCCAAGTTAAAAAGAGAAAACAATTTTTCAACCTTCATCAACAGCACTATATACTTACAGGGAACTAGAGTCATTTATTCATGACTAGGAAAATGATTATATCTTACAGTTGTCATGCTGTGAGACTTTGTACATGCATGTGAAACACTCTCTGGGACTACTCCCCCAATTTTCACTTGCCTTTGGGGGTTGGTTCCCCAAAGGGTGGCTTTGGGTTCTAGAGTAACCCTGATATGGCTGTATTTCTTACACTGAAGCTCCCAAGCCCACTAGAGTGCTGCCCATTAAGAAATCAGACAACCGACTCAATTAGATTTTAGCAAAGACATTATTAAGATAATAGAGTAATGAAAGTTGGCACAAAACATCCTCCAAAAAAACAAAAACCCTCCATATATATCACTAAGTCTGTGAGACAAATGAGTTCAATATTTAAAACTATAATGGTAGTGAGGCACATATGCAAAAAACATTTATGACAAAGCAGTGGCTAATAATTACTGGTTCTCAAAGTACTTTCTCTCTTTTTTAATTCTTTATGAAATTTCCCTTGTGTACATGATGGGTGGGCTACATCAATGACTTCTTTCTTGAGTTTATACCTATAATTGTCACTTCTCTCTGCCAAGAAAGGTCATTTTTTCCTGAAGCCCCCTCCCATTTAGGGTGACTCACTTTGCAATGGTCTATTCTGTGTGAATCTCAGCTCCCAAATGGATATTTGCTCTGTCTCTGATACATGATCTATAGTGACATGATCAATGAATGGGGTGAGGAGCATAATTCCTGCTCTGGGCTAATTTATTTCCCCTTTCTGCCCTCTGGTACAAGCTCAAGTATATGACAAATTGTGATACCAGGACCAGTATTTACCAGGGTTTCCCATATATCCCCCTGCAATTTGGGTTAGACACTAAAAAATGATAAATCCAGAACTTTATTGGCCTGGAGGAGGGAGAAATTTCAAAATGTACCTCCCTTCACACAGATTCCTGGTATTCTCTCATTAGACTGACATTTCTCCCTAGTCATTAAGGGCCATTAAAAATTATATACAAAGGGAATTCATCCTTGGTGAAGAATAATACATAAAGGAGAAATTGAACTTCCCCCCAAAATGGAGGCCCCAAAAGGAACTTACCAATGGTATAATGAATGGGGTCAGTGTGTCAGAAGAATTCTCCAGGGTGAAAAGACCTCAGTCTCTAAGAATTTGAGGAAAGTTCCAGGGAGAGAAGGTAGTTGATCAATGATGGCAAAGTACTCAGAGTTGTGATTGTACTTTAAATATTGACCCCACAGTTACTATGAACCTGTATGTTTATAGGAGAGCTTTGGAGCAAGCAATGAATAAGCCCCTTTTACAATATTATCTTTTAAATGCCTTTCTGAAAAAAGTAATCAAGTGTACCATCTGATTATTAATGGGAAGCACATCAGTGGACACTCAGATGCATTATAAATACCAACCCACAGAAATTCCACTAGAGACCTAATATCAGGTCTGTGCTTTCTATGTTCCACAAACCATGAGCATGATTGCAAGTTAGGGAAGTAGGCCTAAAAGAATTCTTATATGTAATTTCTGAAATTGTTTTTTTTTAATTTAAAATGCTCATTGCTTATCACTTGTTTATAGAATGTTAGAACAAAGAAGGACCTTAGAAACTAAAACATAGTAATAAAGAATGTTAAGGTTGAAATGGAATTCAGAAAATAGATTTGTAAAACAGAAAATAGAACGTGGAAGAGATATTATAACATACCATGCTAAAATACTCTCACACCCTTATTATCTAATCGGCTGCTAAGTTTTATCAAATGTTTTCCACAATAATTCTATCACTTATATCTGTCCCCTTATTTCCTCCCACCTCTCTACTACCTAATTTTAAGCCTTCATTGTTTCTCAGCCAGACTATTTTAATGGACTAAAATTGTCTCCTACTTCTAGTCTATACTATATCCAATCCACTCTCCATTAGCTAGTAAAATAATTCTCTTAAGGAACAAATATGAGTAAACCACTACCCTGCTCAAGCATGTCACTGGCTTTCCATTGCCTCTAGGATAAAAATACAAATACTCCTAGGGCTTGCATTTAAGATACTTAATATAGCCTTCTTACCTCTATTATTTTCTGGAACCCAGAGCACTAACCCTCATCTTACCTGTAAGGATTCTAGAAAAAATACCCCAATGTTCAAGATATTTCATGGGCTCACATTTATTCAAAACCATAGTTCATGAGCCCACAACAATATGTTTCTTTTATTAGTAAGTTAAAATTCACAGGTAATTAAAAGCAAGGGGATTTAATGAAATAATGAAATTATAAAAGTACCAATGGAATGTCCTTTCTCCCACCTGCTCCCCTTTCCCAATCCTCACAATAACCACTGGGTTTATTCTCCCTAATAATGCAAATGATCAGTTAAAAAGTTTAACTTACTCAAGGAAAATACAGAAAAGAAATATAAGGGAGAGTCAAGGTCCTATGGAGTAAAAAGCATTAACTTTAGTGTTAGAAGACCCTGGTCCATCTTCTATCTCTGTTCCTTATTACAGCTGTGACCTTGGTCACTTAAATTTTCTGAGTCTCACTTTCCTCAAAGACCTTTATAACCCAAATCTATGAAACTTTAAGTGATTAGGTAATATATATGTAGGGATAATCAGTTAGGGAATCCATGTAATCAGAATCTTTGCAAAGAGGGAACACATAGACAGCACTCATGTAGAGGAGCAACTTATACTTTTAATGCCTTTGGATGAATGATAAAAAACAAATCCAACAACTATTTTTGTCTCTCTAGGGAGAACTTCTGAACAATCCTTTCATACAGCTATAATTCTTTCTATTTGGAGGGCTTATGTATAGGGAGAATGATATCATCCATTTCCTTTATGTCTACTGGTCATTGCACAAGTATCATATCCCTAAAATGTCAATAGCCAATTGGGTTCATGTTCAGATTTTACTAAAATAAAACAACAGCAACCAAAACCAATGTGTCACCCATATGACACCTTAACTATCCTCTTTTTCACCACTAGACACATTCTCTGAATAAAAAGAGTATCTATATATAACTAAGAACCATTTTGTAATTTTCTTTATTTCATTTGTTGACACTGCCAAAATATTTCAATCCTATACTTACTTCAGATGGCCCTCCCTTTTCTTAACTGAAGAGGTCCCTGGGAAGCAGACATTTTTTTTTCTTACAACTTGGAAAGTTTCCAGAATTTGCTAGATTTTTTACTCCATGAGTATAGCATCAAATTAAGAATTTGTGGGGTTTTTTGCGTTTGTATGTTTGTGAATGTGTGTATGTATATCATGTATATCATTCTTTCTTTCTTTCCTTCTTTATTTTTCAGGTAGCTGGGTGGCTCAATAAACTTTAGATCTGGAAGGCCTGAGTTCAAAGCTGACTTCAGGTACCTATTAGCAATGTGAATTCAGACAGGTCATCCTTAAAATGGGGATAATAATAGCATTTACCTTCCAGGCCTGTTGGGAGGAGAGAAAGATGATATTTGTAAAAGACTTTTCAAACCTCAAAGTTGTATATAAATGAAAATTACCATTATATATATATATATATGTACATATATATATTTCCTAGTGTGATTCTATTTAAGAAACACTGACTCCATCAGAAATTAGCCTTTATACATATAAATACAACAGTTACAATATTATTACTTGGAACTAAGGCAATTTGCATTAATTTCCACTGTATCTTATGCCAGGACAGGATATAAGGTGGTTGTCCCACTTTTTTCAAATCAATATCTTCCTTTTTTTCAAAAATATTAAGTGGAAAAGCTATTCTAACAATCAAATGTAGAGATTATCCATTTAGTTGTTGCTTCTTTGAAATCGTTCTTGAACTTCACATAGAATGAACTTTTATCCCTTAACTGGTGGGATAAGAGATAAGAATTGTCAAGAGCATTACTGACATCAGAAGAAAGCAGGGAACCTGGTAAGTCTGGATATCAGTGTTTTCTGGAGAGCAGAAAAACTTGTCTTCAAAAAATAATGAGAAGAATATCATTTCTTTGTGGAGGGATACATCTGTTACATAACAAGTCATAAAAAGCAGCAGCAGAAAACATGAAAAAATGGTGATTTTTGTTTACTCCTCTTTATTTGGAGATAGAAATTCAAAAGAATTTCTTAAAGTACAGAAGGATATCACATAAACTAGTGATCACTTATGCTTTCTAAAATGCTATATATATTTTGTAAGAATTAACTGAATGGTTACATTTAGGGAACATTTTTAAGCATCTACTAAAATGAGTGAAAAAGTCAACACACAAACCAAGAATCACAGAATTTCAGGGTTATAAAAGAACTAGACCAATCAATACTTGAAGAAGTATTTGTTCTTTAATAATCTCTGTCAAAAGGTCACTCATACTACCCTTGAAAATTTCCAGACATAAGTAACTCTCTATTCATTGAACTAGTTTTTTTTTTCATTAAAAAATTCCTTTTCCTTTTCTCCTCTGTTACCATCTTTTCCCTCTTCTGTCCTGCTATCCCAAGCTAAGAAAGGAGTGAATTTAAGAGAAAGAGAACAACAACAACAAAAAAAAAACTCTCCAACAAAAAAGACATTTTTTCTTCCTCTCTAAATAGAGGATGATAAGACAATAAGGTAATGGAATGGCATATTGGTTTCCAGTGCCAAATTGAGACTGGTTTTCCTAAAACAGCATAGAACAATATGAGTCACTTTAGCCTGATAATTGATAGTCTAGCACCTTTACAATATTAGACTATGCCTGGAGAGGAAACAAGACCTATGCCCAAAACTCACTTTAAGTAAAATGAAGTAGCAGAAATGCAGACTTTGAGAAGTAATAGGTATTTAAAAAATAAAATTTTAAAAGAAATTTAGGAATGCAAAAATAGTTCTGGAAAACAATAAGACTACTAGAAATATTTGTGGTGAAGATGGCAGAGTAAAGATAGGGATTCAACAAGTTTTCCCCCAAACTCCTCCAAATTCCTTTAAATACCGTAAATAAGTTTGAAAGCATCAGAATACACAAAAAGATGAATGCAACATTTTTTAAAAAAAACAACTGAGGTCAACAGGAAAGGTTTGTGGTATGAGGGTGGGAGTCCAGTCTGCAGTTCTGGGGCAGTACTTACCAGAAGCCCCAGTCCTGGTCCCAGTGCCTGAAAAGCAGGAACAGGTCTTGGTCCTCTGAATCAGCAGCAGTTCTGGTGGTTTCTAACTCTCTTATTCCAGAGACACAAAAGACAACTTGGGAAATCAGAAGGAAAGGTTTGTCAGTAGAGTGAGAGGGCAATGGGAAGCCAGAAAACCAGGAGTGGACATGGGTAGGGGGGCAGAGGCAGGGATAGCTTCCACAGGCCTCAGCTTACAGGTCTGTTTACTAACACTGAGGATGGACTCTTGCTTTTAGCACAGCAGAACTTAAAGCCTCAATGGAGCAAGGACAATCCTCACAATTCCAGGTTTGGAATGTTCAAGTCCCTAGAAGGATCTCTGAAATCAGCTTGAGACAGTGTACCTTCCATTCTGGAAATGGAGCCCTACTCTAACAAGAGTTAAAAGTCAAGTAATAAGCTAGGGAAATGAGCAAATAGCAAAAAACAAAACAAAACCAAAAGACATAGAAAGTTATTATGGGGACAAGAAAGATTAAAACATACACTCGAAAGAAGATAACAAAGTCAAAATCTCCTGTATCTCAAAACTCCAAGAAAAATATACACTGATCTCAGTCCATGGAAGAGCTCAAAAAAGATTTTTAAAATAAAGTAGGAGATATAGAGGAAAATTGGAAAGAACATTGATACAAGTGCAAAAGAAAATACAAAAATCTAATAAGGAGAAAAATTTCTTAAAAAACAAAACTGGCTAAATGGGAAATGAGTTATAAAAACTCACTGAGGAAAATAATATTTTTTGAAAATTTTAATTGAACAAATGGAAGCTAATGACATTATGAAAAATGACTTCTCTGGAAAAACAGATACAGGAGAAATAATTTTAAAAATTAATCTATCTGAATACCACAATCAAAAATAAAGAGCCTAAACATCATCTTTCAAGAAATTATCAAGGAAAACTGTTCTGATAGTGTATATCCAGAGAATAAAATGTAAATTGAAAGAAATCACTGATCCCATCCTGAAAGATATCCCAAAATGAAAACTCCCAGGAATGCTATAGCTAAATTCAGAATTCCCAGGTCAAATGAGAAAACAATGCAAACATCCAGAAAGACACAATTCAAGAATTGGGTTGCCACAGTCAGGATAATATAAGAAAATACTCGTGGAGTAATCATAGGTAATGGGGAGTGATGGGCTGAAGTGTATGTTTAGATGGCTTCCCATCATACATACCTTGGAACACTTATAGATCTTTGATATTTATGCTGGAGAGATGGCTAGTATGCCAGGAGAAATGGTGACTTAGCCAAAAAGAGCTGCTCATTCAGGAGTCATCAGAAGGAAATGGCAGTGTCTCTACATTTCTCCTTCTTTCTCTTTTTAACCTGTTGCTTGAGTCTGTCAGGTGTCCTTCAGACTTCCAGTCTAAGAATCCAGAAACCTTCCCTTCCTATTGTGTTCTTTGGTAGCCACTGGAGTAGTCGTATGGGCAGTTGGAGCACACGTTTGTCTAAAGGAGCCTTAGATTAGTTCTCAAGTTATTAGCTGCCTCTTCTGCATTGTTTTTTCCCTTACTCTGAGCAGAGACAATTGAATATCACTGAGCTATTTCTACCCATGGCAGTTAAAGAGGTTTAGTATCATTGGGAAGATGGGATGCTATCAGAATTGGAGAACTTCTACAGCCATACCACTTATTGGGTGGGGAAATGATCACAAAAAAGAGGATAAATCAATCATATTGGGCTGGCCAGAAGATATATATCTTGGATACAATAACGGCAAACAAGATAAAAATGAAATGCTTCTTCAGCAATCCTTTTAAGTCTTTTTGTACATTCTTTTGCATAGTATATTATAATAAGATTTGTGGATTATTTTAAACATGTCAGTTTTTTGCTTATGTCTTTTGTGTTTTAAAAATTTATTTTGTGGTAGAGGAAATTAATACCTGTCATATGCTTGGGTTCATATAATCATAGATACAGAACTGAATGTCATCTCAGAAGTCATCTAGTCCAACTAGATGACTTGTATAGGTAAGGCTCAGAAAGGCTAAGTGTCTTTTCCAAAGTCGCACAGCAAGTAAGTACACAATAACAGAATTTAAACTCAGGTGTTCGGACCCTAAATCTAACATGCATTCTCCTTCATTATGTATTATTTTGTATATTCAAACTGGTAATCTCTTCTCAGTGGGGCAAACATCAGACACTAGTCAAAGCTAAGCTCTGTTTATACGGATGTATTTGTAATAACTCCTCTCTCTTTAGCAGCTAACCTTATCTAGTTCTGTACTTGAGTCTAGACTTGACTTTTTTTGGGGGGGGGAAGAGGAAGGGAAAGAGGTACTCCCTGGGTCACGGATATAGTCCTAAATACTCTTAAGGGTCTTTATCCCAACTCCCATTGTCACTTGAAAGCCAGGTTTCTAGAAAAAGATTATATTTTTTCTTTAGTTTTATGGGGAGAAACCTTATGGCTTAGAGCTCTTTAAGCTCTTATTAGCTCTTAGAGCTCTTTATTAGCAACCTTTTCAGTGTGTGCTCAGTAAAATCAATTCCCATGCTATTTAATAGCTCTTCAATATAAATGATACTATTGCCAAGTACCCTAGTATCATTTAACTGATTAGGGTCAATTAACATTTACAAAGGTATGCTTACTTGACAAAATATAGCAAGAAAAGAAGTTAGAAAGCATCCCACCCCCAATTATGAGGGTACCATTTCTAATCCCCTTATTGGTCTCTAAGAAGAATGGGCTCAATTTAATGGGATTTCTATGAACAATCATCCCATTAAGTTTCCTTTGGATTGTGACATGATTAATGGACAGGACATTTTCTGTCATTGCTGTGATTCTTCAAGTCTGCTCTTGTTCCTCAGTTGACTTTTTTGACTAAAAACATCATTATGGACTTCAGTTCCCACATCTCTAGCAGCTCACTCTTTAAGTATGTCTCTAGTGACCGCTAGTCTTGCCTGCCTAAAAAACTCTAGAATTGACTTCTGACCTTGCAGGACTCAAAAGGGGGCATTCATCTCCAATAGTCTCTCAGCTAAGAGCAGGAAAGAGTAGACACCACAGGGATAGAAACAAGAGAGCCTTGGTTTGCGTAGAGTAGAATGGGGAGACTAAATTGGACACAGAGCAGTTATTGTTTTCTTGCCATAATACTGCCAGGAAAGGAACTGAGATTTAGACTGAGTTTATTGGAACTCTGTTTTCAAAGACTCCCAATCTATAGTCAATCAAAAAAACCCTTCTTAGACACACAAGAAATAAGCAGGAAATACTGTGCATGCTCTGAAATGATGAGCTAAGCTCCTTCTTTATACATGAGTGGAAAAGCCATGTTTTCTAATTGTCAGATCCCTGTTACATGAATAATGGATCTATATTAATATTTTGACCCATGTTAACATGTTAGACCTGCTTAAGATATAGTAAATAGTAAGAACAAAAATATAAATAGCAATTTATATTTTCACATTTCATAAAGTCTTTCTTATCTTCCAGATGCACAGGTCTGACCATATTTCTTTTTTCTCTTCAAAGAAATTCATAACATAGAAACATTTCTATATTTAGAGAGAGAAGTCTTGGATTGGAATACTAGTTCTGTTAAATAATAGGCTTGTTATACTGATTTTCAAAGCCCCTCTCAATGTCAATTATGTGGTTACCTTTCCTTTCTGGTCTAATCATATGTTACTTCTCTGCATATAACTTACTCTCAGGCCAAATAACATCAAAGGTTCTTTCCTGAACTCATGAAGCTTTCATTCCTTTCTATGTCTTTGCCCAGATCAGAACTTCTATCTTAAACAGAATTTCCCAAGTTCTATTTGGAAGTATCCTCAACAAGTCACAGTCTAAACTCCTTTTCCTTTATAGAGCTCTCCCACCTTCCTGTTACATATCAGTGATTCCTCTTTCTTTGAATTTCAATTTAATTAAAAAATATATCTGCTCAAGATATAATGTTCAGTGCTGAGGATAGAGAAACAAAAACAAACAAACAAACAAACAAATAACAATAGCACAGAAAGTCCCTACCTTCAAGGAACTAAAATTCTACTGGAGGATACAGCATGCAAACAGAAATAAATACCAGATTATGTGAGGTCAGGAGACAAAACTAACATAAGGTAGATAAGGAAAGGCTTCCCATGGGAAGTGGGATATGAACTGAGCTTTGAAGGAAGCTAAGGATTGCCTTTTGCAGAGGCTGGGCAGAGTGCATAATAGGCATAAGGGAAGCAGAAAGGTAGGAAATAAAATGAAGATTTTGCATACGATAAATATGGCATTTTGGAAGAAATATATAATATGTGGTGGAGAGCAAAGTAAAAGTCTGTGAAGGTAATCTGGAGCCAGATTGTGAAAGACCTGAAATGTTAGACTGGGGAATTTTTATTTTATGCTAGAAAAAATAGAATGCCACTAAAGGTATTTGAGCAATAACATTACATGAATTTTGAGGACTATGGTCTGTTGTGGAGAAGGAAGATTGGCATTGGAAGTGATTAGAAACAGAAAGAACAACTCAAAGGCAAATAGAAATAAAAGTGTGCAATAATAAAGTCCTAAAATAGGATAGTGCCCATGTGAGTATAGAAAAAAATGCAAGGGGGATAAAAAATAGAGGTAGAATCAGAAATACTTGGCCATTAATTAGATCGTCGGGGCATGGGGAAAGGAAGAATTAAAAATGGTTCATTTTGTGAATTTAGACAATCAACAATATGGTGGCTTGATCCATCATATCCTTGATGGAAATAAGAAAGTCTCAGATGAGGCATGTGGATTTAGTTGAAGTGACTAATTCATGTTTTGGACATATTCAATAAAAGAGGCCAATGGGACATAAAATACTAAGGTCTAGTAGGCAACTAGAAACATAAAAGTTAAGTTTAAAAAGAAAAATTAGGGCTAGATATTTAGTGCTCTCTGCATTTAGTAATAATCTGCATAAAACTTATTAAAGCTAATTAGATTTCTAAGAAGGGAGGTATATAGCAAGAAGTGAGCCTAAGATGGTCTTGGGGATATGAATATTGGGAGGCAGAGAAGGATGATTACCCTGAAAAAGCATATTGAGACTTAAGAGAAGATCCAGAAAAGAATAATAGCATAGTAGCCAAGAGACTATACAGTATACAGGAGAGGAGAGTTATTAATCAATTGCTAACAACTGAAAAGAGATTAAGAAGAATGGAAATGGAGAAAAGTCTATTGAATTGAATAATTTGGGGCTAAATGGCCATCTTGGTAAGAGCAATAATATTATTCAGTGGTATCAGAAGCTAGATTACAAGAGTTTGAAAAGTAGGAAAGTAGGTACTCAGTCAGTCAATTAGTATTAAACACTTATTGTATACCAGATACTCTACTAAGCATTGAATATACAATGAAAGACATAGATAGATAAAAAGATAGTTACATAGATATACATAGATGTATAGACATAAGATTTATAAACACATGGATATAAATATATATATATATATGTATATATGTATATATATATATATATATATATATATATATACCCATAATCAAAAATTACATATATAAAAAGAATTGTTATATTTATATAGCATATATAGCACCTAACAAATGTTATATTTAGATAATTTATATTCATATAACATACACAACATATTTCTACAACATATATCACATATTTCTATATATATATATACTTATATAACATACACATATTATATTTAGATAGTATGCATTAATATAACATATATAAGCCTGTAATTTTTATATTTATATAACATATAATAGATAACAAATATATTATATATATATATATATTATATACATTAATATAATATATATAACACAGGCCTAGATATATTTAGATAACATGCATTAATATAACACATATGTATATGTGTGTGCGTATATACATTTTTATGTATTATATGGAAGTATGATGTGGACTTCTTGGGTAGCAAAGTTGTATAGTAGATAGAGTATTGGGCCTGGAGTCAAGAAAGCTCATCTTCTTCAGTGAAAATCTGTACTCAGACACTTACTAACCCTATTTGACTCAGTTGCTTCATTTAAAAAATAAGATGGAGAAAAAATGGCAAACCACTTCAGTATCTTTGCCAAGAAATCCCCAAATTGGGTCACAAAGAGCCAGACAGTACTGAACAATAACAGCACGATACAAACCTGGGTGAAAGGTCCTGATTTCTCCATTTTGATTCAGGATAAATATTCCTGTTCTATTCCCAGGACATTTAACAACAGAGAATATCAGGAGGTTTGTCTGTTTTAGGGACTTCAGGTTACTTGCTAAAGTAGTCTTTTACCTTAGGGCATCTTCCGCAGAAAATTTCCTACTGAGTGTGTTAAATATAGTCACTCTACTTAAGTTTAATTATAACTGTTTTCTCATGTTCCTGTAAGAAACATTTTAGTAGGAGAAAATCTGGTGCATATGGAAATAGGAACTTCATAGGAATTTCTGAGTACCTCATTGCAGAGTAATAAACTGCACCCATTTTATTCTGAATGCCCAGTTTGTTCTAGCTGACCTGAAAGGAGCTTTCTCATACCTATGGTAGAAAGCCTACTGAGGTTGGGTTTAGGGCCTGTACGTTCAATACAGGTTCTGAGAATAAGTACCATAGGACACTGAGCTGGAAGATATTTCAGAGAGTCCCTCATTCTCACCACAGAAGTAAAGAAATAGAGGTGCAAATGGGTAAATGACTTGTGCAAATATACACAATCTTAAATTGTGAATGGGAATTGTGAATTCACATCTAGATGTGAATCTAGATGCACTTAATAGTGCACCCTCCCCTATTCATCTCTGTTTCCAGTCTTTTCCTTTCCTAAACCACCTTCCACATATCTGCCAGTTAATAAATGCATAGCTCTGACCTGTCAATAATGAATCAATAAACATTTATTTAGAATCTGGGAGTGATTCTTCATTTTTAAAGATGATTAAAATGATATCACTATGTTAAAATCAAGTTATAGTATGTCTGATCAGACCAATATAATCTTTATCATAGATTGGACACAAATAGCTATTGTGAACACTTGGAATGGACATTAAAGTTACACATCTCACTTTTCTTTTGAACTATTTCAATTCTGCTTTGCTCATAGAACAGAGCTCTTTCTCTGATTAAGGCATGCCATGGGGGATGGTCCCGTACCAGTCTCTCCTAATTCCAAAGTTCTTAAGTGGGACCCTTAAGCCCCCTTTCTGACCACTATGTGAGTGCTTGCCCTGTGTGAATTCTCCAGAAAATATCTTTTTGGCATGTATACATTTGACATTTGAATGATGTAGCCAACCCATCGGAGTTGTGCTCTCTTAAGTTTGAATGCTTGCAGTTTACTTGAAGAAAAAGTCTGTTTCTGATTCCTTATCCCTCCAGGTGATCTTCAGAATCTTCCTAAGACAATTCAAATGGAAGTAACTCAGTTTCCTGCCATGGCACTGACATACTGCTCAGTTTTCACAGTATACAACATTGAAGTCAGCACAATGGCCTGGTAGAGTTTCAATTAAGTCATTAGTCTAATACTTCTTTTCCCCCTTTTGGAACCTCTCAAGTACTGAACTAGTTTGGACAATGTGTATGTCAGACTCATTACCAACATGTACATCCCTGAAGAGCATACTGCCAAGGTAAATGAACTTATCCACAGTATTCCAAGCTTCTCCATTTGCTCTAACTGATGGTTCCACATATGGATGGTGTGTTGCTGACTGATGGAGCACCTGTGTTTTCTTGGTATTAATTGTTAGGCCAAAATTAGCAAAAGCATCAGAGAATCAATCCATACTTTGTTGTAGCTCAACTTCAGAGGATGTATTGAACACACAATCACCTGCAAACAAAACATCGTGCATTAACATTCCTTCCACTTTAGTTTTGGCTTGAAGCCTTTTCAAGTTGGAGGATTTTTTTATCAGTATGGTAGCTGACCTTGGTGCCATGTTTGTCCTCATTTAATGTGTTTGACAACATCATAGCTGAAAACATCATGCTAAAAAGTATGAAAGTGAGCCCACAGACTTTTTGCACTCCAGTAGTAAATGGGAAAGCATTATTCACTGAATTATCCAAAACCTGAACAAGCATCCTATCATGGAACTGACATACAATACTGATGGACTTTTACTGGCAACCAAATTTTGATATAATTTCCCATAAACTTTTGTGACTGACAGGATCAAAGCCTTGGTAAAATCTACAAATGATATGTAGAGATCTTTGTTTCACTTCTGGAATTGTTGGATAGCAAACACCTTTCAGAAACAACACTGGCTTTCACAATGATGACCATCTTCCAGGTGATGGATCAGCCTTTTAAGAAGGATCTATGGCTAATAATCATGCCCCTCCATGATTAGCACAGGAAAATCTAATCATTTTACCTTAATAAAGATGGAAAATGAAGGTGCTTTGCCACAGAAAAGGAGCCAATAACATTTAAAATCCCTTCTTAAGCTGTAACTTTACCTAGGGAGGAATTGACTTTAACTTGAAGTAAATGGACCATGACTTTAGCATTAATTGATAATGGTCTGTTGAGAAGGCTATGGAAGTGCTGAATTGTATGTTGGTTTGTCTTTCCCTCCAAATTACAAACAGTGCCTACTCAGAGTAGCATTCTAATATTCTTCTGGTAGTCTTTTTGCTCTGGGGCCACCATTTTTATTGAATGAAAATATTTTTTCTTGGAGAGGATAAGTCTATGATCAGTCCAGCACTCTGTGCCACAGATTGCCTTCATCACTCTCATATTTTGTCCATCTCTTCTCCTTATAATCACAAAGTCTTTTAAATGCCAATGTTTGCTGGAGAGTGCATCTTCAAAATTTTGTTGCATTAGGTAAACAGGTGACAAGGATTGGTGATAAGAAAGCCATGATATGCACAAATCTTTAGTAGTAAGTAATCACAGCTGTTTCCAATTCCATTTCTCTCAAGTACTTCCTGCCATGTCTGATAATCTGATCCTACTCTACCTTTAAGGACACCTAGAATTATAAGCTTGTGTTCTTTTGGCAAATTGGTGATAAGGGTTTCTAGATCTTCATAAAATTTTTCTTTGATCTCATAAGGATTTGTCATGGCTGGAGCAGAGACTTTGATGATGGCATGGCATTCATCTGTAAGTAACAATTACATTGTCATGAGTCTACTGTTCACTTCTTTTGGTAGACATACAAACTTGTTTATTAGATTAGTTTTGATTGCAAAATCTATTCCAGCTTCACAGCATTGCTCTTCCAGGTCACTCCAAAAAAATAAAAACAAAAATAAAAATTTTATCCAGCTCTAACTTCAGTAAGTTTGCCTTCATTTGCCAGCCTTGTTTCCCTCAGGGCTGTTATTTGGATGTGATATTTGCTGAGTTTTCTCATGATAAGAGCTGTTTTATCTTTCAGGTCTACTGAATTTTGGGTCATCTGTAAGTGTACACACATTCCATTTACTGATGGCAAGTGGAATTATCTTTGCAAAAGTTTGTGTACTATTTTGTGTGTATTTTGACCACAGGGTGGGATCCCTCCCCATTGTGGTAGCCAAGCCAGGGTTTGGTAAGCAAATAAGACATCTTTTCTGGCCCCTTCCTCAGTGAGAATTTTAAAAGGCCATTCAAACACCCAGGGGATTGCAGAATACTACTGCTATTTCCAATGAAAAGATGCCCTATGGCTGGCTGGCTGTGTGCAGAGTTGTGACTACAGCTACCAATGTATCCACAAATACTGTTTCATCATTTGCCTCTCACCCCAGTAGTTTGAGATAGATGAAAAGGATAAAATGAAATGGGTGATGTCTTTTGATTTGAGCATAAATTGGATTTAAATGAGGTAATGTTACACAAAGTCAAAGACCTCACTCTCTCTTCCAGAGTCATCACACTCCCATGACTGGTGATGACTCAGAATGCAGTGGATGGCTTTGTCATATCCCATGTCTAACTAAGCTCCAAATGCTCCACAGCACCTAATTCTGCTGCCTTCATAATCGTTGGAACAAATTGTTCTTATCTATCCATTCTACCAGGGAAGTTTTTACATGCTTGCAGTATATACTTCCCTAACTCATTGATTGGTTTGAGACTTCTCAGTTACCCTCAACCCAGTTTAGCACAACCACAGAAATGTTATATGGGGATGCTTTGTATGAAACAGTTTATTGGAGCCACTAAGAAAGAAAGGAAGAAAGAAAGAAAGAAAGAAAGAAAGAAAGAAAGAAAGAAAGAAAG
>JAJPUD010004178.1:123835-151176 GCA_023553655.1 Myrmecobius fasciatus
AGAAAGAAAGAAAGAAAGAAAGAAAGAAAGAAAGAAAGAAAGAAAGAGAAAGAAAGGAAGGAAGGAAAGAAAAAAGAAAAAGAAAGAAAGGAAGAAAGGAAGGAAGGAAGAAAATAAAAAGAAAGAAAGAAAAAAGAAAGAAAAAAGCAAAAGAAAAAAGAAGGAAAGAAAGGAAAGAAAGGAAGGAAGGAAGGAAGGAAGGAAGGAAGGAAGGAAGGAAGGAAGGAAAGAAGGAAGGAAGGAAGAAAAGGAAAGGAAGAAAGCAAGCAAGCAAGAAAGAACAAGGAGAAGGAGGGATGAAGGGAAAAAGGAAAGAACCTTTAAAAGCTTCAGATTGAAGTTACTTAAAAAGAAAATCAAACTTTACATAATAGAAACCTTCAGTTTCATGTACAATATTCATTTTCTATTGTACTATGTACATGTTAAATTCAGAATAAAAATAAAATGTTAAAAAAGAAAGCCTGCAAACTCTGTGATGGTCACAGACTGCTCATTTTGGTTTCTGTATACTCAGAATCTAACACGAAGATTTGCACATAGTAGATTTTTAAATTTTTGTTGAATTCAGGTTAAAAATATCATCAACTATGGGACTTTTAGTAAAAAAAAAAATAGCAGCTCACATTTTTGTAAGGTTTTCACGTTTATACAGAAGGTGCTTCCCTTTGGAAAAACTTATGAGGAAGATAGTACAAACATCTTATCACCATTTTATAAATAAGGAAACTGAGGCTCAGATATATAATTTCTCAAATAAATTTGTCAAAATAGCACAGCAGGGAAATGTCAAAGTCAAGACTCAGCTCCAATAGAAATTATTACTTTATTTGAAATAAGTAGGTTATACCATATAACCTTTAAGGTTCAACAAACCAAGGACATCTGGAATCATCTCTAATAAGCTTGTGAGAGGTGCTCAATTTTGAGTGCAAGCATTTGTACCTCATATATTAGCAAACACTTCAGATTGAGGTTTAGTTTATTATTCAGTTGATTGTGTAGGTTTAAGAAAACGATGGGACAACAAACGTTAATAATGCAAATTAAACTTTTACAAAAGTATGTCCATTCTGATTTTTTTTGGTGGTCATCTGGTTGTTAAACATTTAGCAGCACACCCCTGCCTCTAATATTAAATGTCTGTGATCCTATGAAAAATTGAAGGTAATTGCTCTAAGCTGTAGAAACAATTGGAAAAAAGAAGCTACCATAGAGAAAAAAATCAGTGTCCCCATTGTCTTTCAATTCTAGAAAACCAAATAGCCCTTGGGCTTTTAAAACATAGTTTGCAAAAACTGAAGCTCAGCCAGCTTTAACTGACTCATCCACTCAAGCCTGCTGACAATTTCAGAATCTCACTTCCATCATTGAGGAGTTTACTGTGTTACACACTGAAGAGCACCCCATCACTCAAAGACGCCAAATATACAAACAGTAGTTTTTATTGCTGCTTGCTGTGACCATCACATTATTTTTGTCTCAAAGTACAAAATCCCATTCTTTGAAATTGCGATATTAACAGCCCAGTGAACTGATTTCTCCTCTATCTCCTTCACTCCATGGAATTGTAGAATCCTCTTAGAAATAATAATAATGATAATGATAACTCATGTTTTATAGTTTTCTGAGGTTTACAAAACATTTTTCTCCTCAAGCACCCTGTGAGCTACTCGATTATGATTAATCTCTTTCTAAAATTGAGAAAAATCAGGCTGAGGGGGTGGGGATTCTTTATGATGGCAGAGTTAATGAGTGTTGGAGATTGACTTTGGACTCAGTTTTCTTAATTGCAAATCATTAGACTTGGACAGTAGGGAAGGCTGGATTTCAAGTCCTGCCCCAAACACTTACTAATTATGAAATCATAATTAAGTGACCTTGCATCTTTGAGCCTCAGTTTCTCTTTTCCAAAATGGGCTTAATGATCAAACTCATAGTTTGATCAAAAGAGATAATATATGTAAATTGCTTTGCAAACCTTAAAACACTACATAAAAAAGAGCTACTTTTATCATACCAGGTGGGCTGAGTTTGAAAATAACCCTGAATAGTTAGTGTGGCCTCCTTGGGAAGTGGGTTGGACAGCTGGTTTGGAGATAAAAACAAGGTTAGTAGCCAGCATTTATGTATAGTATTTTAATGTTTGCAAAATGCTTTACATGTATCAGCTTATTTGATCCTTACAACAACCCTGTGGGATTGCTTCTATTATTATCCCCATTTTACAAACGGAGAAACTGAGGTTTGGAAAAGTTAAGTAACTTGCTCATAGTCATTCAGATAGTAAATATCTGAGTCAATATTTGAGCTTAGCTCTTTCTGACATAAATTTTAACATTCTGTACCATACATTGTGTATCTGCCTATTACTACTATCTAGGTTACTAGGTTGTAGGTTACTAGTGTATAGTGCTTAATTCCTTGAAATCTGGCTGAGTTTAGGAAAGACAGAAAAATCTGAGGTGGTGATAGATGATTGAGTTTAAGCTAAGGTGATATATTATACTGATTATCAAGATCCTATTGAGAAGTTAAGTTTCTGTCTAGCAGAAATGACAAAAATGAAAATTTAGAGCTCAAGAAAGTCTGATTGGAATCACCAATCTAATAAACATTAATTACATATTTACTATGTGCCAGATATTGTGCTAAGCCACAATTAATCACAATTAATTAGGATCACAATTAATAAAAAGAAAGCCCCTTCCCTCAAAGACCTTTCTATCTAAAAGGGCAGACAACACACACCACAAAATTGCCTGGGAATTCTGAGAACGGGCAATGATGAAGGCTAATTGCGTAAAGGGAACAACTAGATGGCATAGGGGATAAAGTGCTTAGCTTGGATCAGGAAGACTCATCTTCTTGAGTTCAAATCTGGTACCAGACAATTATTAACTAAGTGAGTAAGGCAAGTCACTTAATCCTGGTTGTCTCATCTGTAGCTTTAAAATAAACTGGAGAATGAGGGTCAAACTACTTTAGTATCTTTGCCAAGAAAATCACAAGTGGGGTCACAAGGAGTCAGCCATTATTGAAAATGCTGAATGACAACAAAAAATTATCTACAGACATATGGAGATATTCACAGTATCCTTCTAATCAAATAAAATAGGTCCAAGCACTTCCAACTCAAAAGAATCTGAACACAACAAATCTGAAACTATTCTAATTGTTTCAGGTGTTCTTCTCTTTTCCCCCTTAAGGGTATTTGACCATATTATTCCTCTATTCAATGATCTCCTGTACTTCCTATCATATCTAAAATAAAATAGCATCTCTGCTATGGCTTTTAAAGTCCTTTACAATCTGACCCCAACCAACCTTAATAGTTATATTACCTATTCCCCTTCACATTTTCTATAGTTCATCCAAACTGGCCTTATTGTTGCTCACACATTATGCTTCCTCTTCACTCATACTTTTCAATTGACTATCCCTTATATCTAGCCCATACTCCATTTTTTTTAGAATCCCTCATTTCCTTCAAAACTTAATTCAAGTGTTTCTTGATCTCTTTTGTCCCCCCAAAAACCTTTTCCAGATACCTTGTGTGTAAATACTTTGCTCTTCTAAATTTATTGTGTATTTATTTATTATACTTGATTTGTTGGTTGCTATCCTTTGTTCTTGAAGGGGACCAAAATGACATCATTTATGTTTAGAGTCAAGTTAGTGTGTACAGTTTGGGCTGATCAGTCCAATGAGAACTTGGAATGCTCTGCCACAGGTAGGACAGAACTAGCCCTTGTGAATATTTGTAGTAGGTCTCTAACTTTGAGCATCTTGCATTTCTTCTGAGCTTATAGAGCACAGAACCTCCTCAGATGAGGACACATCATGCTGGGAAGTCCTGTGCTAATGTCCCCATGTCATACAATCATTTTTTCAGACTATCTTGTGAGCATTTGCCCTGTGTAAGTTCTCCAAAAAAAGTCTTACCATCTTTGGTGTCCACCGGATTTATTCTGCATACATTCTCATTGTACACATGTTATCTACCCTAATGAAGTTCTTTGAGAGTAGAAATCATTTCATTTTTAAACATTTGTATCCCTAATGTCTAAAACACCCCCTGGAACATAGTAGGATTATTTATTGACTATCCTCCCAGTAAGGGAATAAATTCCTTGATGAAATATATTATAACATCCTTGTCACTCATTCCCCATGCTATATATTACAGTATTGATTGATGCACTAAATGCCAGATTTTATAAAAAAAGTTTCTTTTTATAAGCGTTGTATTCTGATAACTCAGAACTGGAAGGGACCTTAGTAGTCACATATCAGAATAGCATTGACTTTATCATAAAGGTCAATAAACTGAGAACTAGAGACACTAAATAGTTCTGTTTAAAAAGATGGATCATATTTGAGAGGTGGTATGTGTAGGGAAAGACCAAGGGATATGGAATATAGATAAATACATTCATTAGAAAACTCCCCTCCCAATATATATATATATATATGTATATATATATATATATATATATGCATATATATATCAGCCTATTATTTCATGTCAAACTGATTTCAAAGAGCCAAATATAGCTTTAAGTGCCTATTTTTTACAATCCACATATCCTTAGCTTTGCCAATTGCTTAAATGTCTAAATAGTACATGTTTCATTTCAACTGATAGGACCATGTTTGGTCATGTTATTTTTTTAATAAAAGCTTTTAATTTTTCACATTATATGCAGAGACAGTTTTCCACATTTACTCTAACAAAACCTTGCTCCAAATATTTCTCCCTCCTTTCCCTCCTCCTTCCTAGATAGCAAGTAATCCAATATAAGTTAAGCATGTGCAATTTTTAAAAATATATTTCCACATTTGTCATGTTACACAAGAAAAATCAAATCAAAAGGAAAATAAAAACATGAGGAAAAAAAAACCAAGCAGCAACAAAACTATGCTTTGATCCACACTTATTCTTCATAGTTCTCTCTCAATGAAGATGGCTTTCTCCAAACAAGTCTATTGGAATTGCCTTAAATTACCTCATTGTTGAAAAGAGCCAAGTCTATCACAGTTGATCATTACATAATCTTCTTGTTGTTTACAATGTTCTTTTAGTTCTATTTTCTTCACTTAGCATCAGTTCATGTGAGTCTTTTGGGTTAGCCATAATGTTTAAGAAAAATACCAAGATGAGGCAAGGAATGATAGAAAGAACATTGATCTTGGAGTCAAATGACTGCATTTAAATTTGGGTTCAGCATTTTCTAGCTGTGTCTATACATGGGGATAGTAATGCATATACTATCTCACAGAGTTCATGTAAAGAAAGAACTAAAGTACTGCCAAATAATAAAAAATACTAAAATTATACATATAATATCTAAAACAAAATAAAATGAAAATATGTAAAGTACTAAAAGTACTATCAAAAATTCAGTTATGACAATTAAATATCCAAAGCAATTCTCAGTCTTGGTAATTATTTTTTTTTATATTCCCCTTTTCCAGGTTTAATTTGTCATTAAAATAAATATGGGGAATAATCAAGACTTGCTTTATGATCATTTTTTTTATTCCTACTAAATTTTAATTCCATGATAGCTTTGATTATAAAAACAGAATTCAGAGCATGTGGCAACACATTTTGCCTAGATTGAAAGCTCATTCTCCAATAAAGTCCTTCTCTGCTGTTTTATCATAGCCTCTACAGCTCTGGGTTGTTTAAGGCCATCATTTGAAAATAAGCTTCTCAGATCCTATCAAATACAGACTCTCTGGCAGACCATACATTTTCTGTCCGAGGACCAGTCTTGCATGGGGTTGAGAGGTAAATCACCTGAAGGCTGACTATCAGGGGATATATTTTTTTTTCAGTTCCACAAACCATAATGATTAATTGCCAGGCTAAAAGGGGGTTGTCATATGAACTGGTATATCAGTTAGTACATCAGTTGGTACATCAGAGGAGATCTTTGAAGAATGAAAGTACCAAGAATTGACATTTATGCAGCACTTTGAAATTTAGAGGAAAAAAACTTAAAGGACTCTATTGTTCCCATTTTACAATTAGGAAATCAAGAATAAGCATGAAAAGCAGTTTTTTTTGTTTGTTTTTGGCACTGTCTAGCATTTTTTCTAGTCAGTCAACAAGCCTTTATTAAAAGCCCATTAGTTATTTGATAATGACAAAGGCACTGTGTTATGCATTGAGGATACAAAGAAAGGCAAAATTCAGTCCTATGGGTGGGATGATAGAAAAGCCCATTATTAGAAAGTGGGATTTTTCCACAGAAACTGCCTTAAAGAAAGTCAGGCAAGCCAGGAGACAAAGGTGAGTAGTGAAGGCATTCCAGGTATGGGATCTATCAGTGAAAATGCAAATATTTTTTTGGAGATTGTATGAGAAACAGCATGAAAGCCAGTATAGCTATCTCATAGAGAACTTGGATAAGGAGAGATATTAGAAGACTGGAAAGGTGGGAAGGAGCCCAGATATGAAGGGCTTTAAGAGACAGAGAATTTCACATTTGATCCTGCAAATAACAGGGAGCCATTAGAGTTTAGTGAGTAGAGGGTATGTGTATGTGTTTGTGAGAGAGAGACAGAGAGACAGAAACAGAGACAGAGAGAGAGACTGAGTGAGAGACAGAGAGAGACAGACACATACACTCACAGATAACAGATTGAAAATTTGGGCTGAGTCAGAATGAGGAATTTAGGATGAGCCTAAGGTAGCAAGCTTAAGTTATTGAGAGGATATTGATTCCCTTGGTAGTGATAGAGATTTTGGGAAAAGTGAATAGTTTTGGGGGAAAGATAATGACTTCTGTTTTGGATATGTTGAGTTTGAGATCCTTATTTGAGTAGCCAATTTGTGATGTCCAGAAGCCAATTGATTGTGTGGGACTCTGTCTTTCTAATAAACATGCTTCTGACTCTGACATTGCTGATTTACTTCCTGAAGGCCATTAGAAGTTCATTAATGCTCTACTTTTTATGAATAGTAAGTTTGTGGTGGCTTATGATTGATTGGAATGTGAGTCTGATATTTCTATTTTATAAGTCCCTCTAATTTGAGGCAGCATGGAAGTGAAGTGCAATAGTTAATCAAGGGATATTTGTTCAAGTTCAGAATCTGACAAATATTGGCTATATGACCCTGAACAAGCCTATCTGGGGTCTTGGCAAATCTATAAAACTGTAAGTTTAGGGGAAAAAAGAGTTCCCTCATTGACAGTTACATTTATCAGTGAAATCACATGACAAATCCATAAACAATACCCCTCCAAATATCCATTATTTATTATTCTATTTCTGCAACAGTAATAGAAATGGATAACAAGGTGATTGTTACGGCGCTTTCCAGTTCTAACAATCTATGAATCTATGAATAGATTCTCCACTCTACTTATAAAATAAATGAAAAGAGGTTTAAATGGATTTTTATCAAATCTTAGTAGGAAATCCTATATCATATAGGTATTCTGTCATGTCTGGAATGCTCCTTGAAAATTAAATATGATTGGCCATTATTTGTAGAACCAATACCAAGTTAACTTATAAATGCCTTAGAAATTCGATCTTGAACATGCTGGCAGCAATTCTCTCCATAATAGAAAACTGAAAAAAGAAATTGTGAAATATCCAGAAGAGGGTGACTAGAATAGTGAAATTCTAGAAACTATTTCTTATGAAGAAGAGGTAAGAAACCAGAACATGAGCCCAGAGAAGATAAGACACAGAGGATATAGGCTACCAGGCTTCAGATGTTGAAAGGGTTATTGCAAAGAAACAAAGTTTTGTGGAGTTTTTTTTTTTAGAGCTACACACAAGGTGCTTAGTAGTATCATGGATAGCATATTGAATTGGGAATCAGGAATATCTGAGTTCAAATTGAACTTCAGATACTTATTACCTATGTGACTGGGAAAATCACTTGACCACTATCTCTCAGTTTTTACATCTGCAAAATGGGGACAATAATAGTACCTACATCATGGGGTTGTTGTGAGTATCAAATAAAAAAGTATTTGTAAAATATGTTGCAAACCTTAAAGGTGACATATAAATCTAGCTATACTACATGGAGGAATTGGAACTAATAGTGTAATGGTTACAAGGAAGACATTTAAGATTCAAAATGAGGAAAATTTTCCAACAATGTTATCTTAATAATAGCATAGTTTTTTTCATGAAAAGTTGGGATCTCTTTCATTGAAAACATTCAAGTAGTAATTGGATGACCATAGGTCTAGGAATTGTTGAATATTTGCACTGATTATCAGGGAGGATTCTATGAGTTCCATCTTCTTTTGACTGTGACATTATAACTTCAAAACTTACTGAATTTTTACTCAGACCCTATTCTTAGTATATTCCACATTCCTTAACTTGTTAAAACATCCCCACTGCACATATATTTTCCCAACAGGAGATGGAAATTTCACAGCTTCTTAAGATTTCTTTTTTGTCTTCCTTCCAAGTTTGGTTAGGCTGTATTAATGTTTCTGGACTTAGAGGCAAATCTTGCCTAAAGAACATTAAATATTAACATATCTGAAAGAAAGCCACAAAACAAACTTTTCTTAGAAAATAAATGGAGGAGAACCATTAATACTGAGTGAAAGGCCTTTGCTGAGAAAAGTCATAGGATCATAGATTTAGATCCACAAGGGAATCTTAGAGCTCATCTAATTCAATATTTTCACTTTATATATTAGATTATGAAAGTGAGAATTGGAGAAGCAAGTACCTTGATCAAGGAAGCACATAGAGTAATGAACAAAGCTACCTTTTGATCTGAATTCCATTGTCCATCACTCTTTCTGCCACCTTTGCTTCCTTGGCCAAATGTTTCCTGAGAAGATTCTGATGTAAATAAATATGGCAGTACCATGAGTTAAATTGTGCCATAGTATAATTGAAAGAAATCTATGCTTAAATTATATAGATTTGATAGAGTTCTGGCTGACACTTACTAGTTCTGTGACCTTAGGTAAATAAATCACCCAATCTCCCCCATCCTCAACCTTTTCCTCTGAAAAATAGGAATAACAATCCCAGTGTCCTTATATCACTAGATTGTAATGGTAATCAGAAGAAGAAATTTTATGCAAAACAACGCAACAAAATTTATTATTTCTCTTAGAAATAAGGGAAAGCATGCCTCTCTTGGAAAGGGCTCTTATGGTTAGGACCTCTGATAATCTGTGTGATTGGAAGTGTGTTTTTCCCTTTAATCTAAAATGAGGATTTTGATGCTTGCACTACCTATTTTATAGGATTGTGATTAGGAAATAATTTTTAAAATATATAGTTCTTTAAAATATGAACTAATATGATTAATAAAAATGTTATTCTTCCATAGTGTAAACTCTCCTGGCTAAAATCCTTTATATGAAAAAGGAAAGAAAAAGTGTTCATAAGAAGCTAAAGAGCCTTTATTTTCTTTTAGAGCTTTCTGTTGCTCCACTGAGAAGCCCTAAAGAACTGTTTGACAAGTCCATTCATTCATTGATCACTTAAATGCCTAGCAGGAAGAGTAATCAGTCAATACAAGATGATGTTTCCCAGTCTGTTCTAAACAGCCCAAGGTCTTGGAGTCAGTGCATTTTATAGATAAGCTTAAAAAGGCAGGAGGAAAAACACACTTGTAATCATATCAGCCTGTCACAGTCCTCGATTCCAATAAGAACAAAAACCAGGGTGGTGGGAGATGATTGACCTGGAACTCTTTCATTAACATTGCCAAGGTATGGCATTTAGTGCTATACATGAAGAATTTTGTTGATAGAATAAAACCGAATAACTGAACCACAGAATCTGATTTTGAAGGGAACTCATCAGTTTTTGAAACCAAGCCAAACAGAAAAGAAAGTCTCACTACAACATAATTGTAGTGGTTACCTAGATTCTGATCAAAGAACTCTAAATGGGGGAGGATGGTAGTGGTGGAAGTCATTACCTCTTGGGGCAGCATAATTCACTATTGGACAGTTCTAATTATAAAGAAATTTTTCTGACATAAAGCACACATAACCTTGTTTTAAAAAAGTAATTTTTACCTAATTGTTTTTGACCTCTTTAAAACCAAACAGAATAATTCTAATTCTCATTTCACAAGGTAGACCTTCAAATACTTGAAAAGAATTCATTTTTCTCCTGAGTTTTCTTTTCTCCAGGTTAAACTTTTTTTTTAACTGATTCACTTATGAAACATACTCAAGGCTCTTAGCCATTCTGGCTGCCTTCCTGTGGACATTCTTGATGTCTTTCTTAAATTATGGTGCCCAGAACTGAGCATCCATAATACTTCAGAAGAGGTATGATGAGGAAAAAAAAATATAATGTGACTTTCACTTCTTTGTTCTTGGAAGTTATATTTCTGTTAATATTGCATTAACTATTTTAGATTCTACCTCATGTCTTTGAAGCAAGTAAAATTTACAATCCAATTAAAGTCAGTAACCAGATCTTTTTTTTTTCAGAACTGTGGTCTTATAATTTCTCCCTCTATCTTGAATTTTTTAAATTAACTTTTTGTATCCAAGTATAGCACATTATATGTATTGCTATTGCTCTACACCAGAGCTTCTAGTAAAGTCCAGTCTGGTAAAGCCTACACATTTCTTATTAGAGTAATACATTTATATGTACAAAATAAAATACATGTGATTATAATAGAAAATAATTTTATTAAAATATGGTTATCAAAATCAAACACCAAAAAAGAGTTCAAGAATCAGATTAAAGATCCCTCTTCTAACCTATCAATATATTTTGGGATCTGACTACCATTCAATGTGTAAACTATACCTCCTACTATTGAATCATCAGCAAATTTGAAGAGTATGACATCTATCCATTTTTCTAAATCATAAAAATAATGTGGAAACATAGAATTTTAGAAACTTGAAAACTATTAAAACACTGTTCTTTGATTCTGTCCATCTAAATAATCCTAAAATAATATAATCACATTATCATCTAGAGAGTAGCTAGGTATCTCAGTACACAGAAGTACTAGAATGGAGTCAGGAAGATTTTGCTTCCTAAGTTCAAAACTAGCCTCAGACACTTACTAGGTGTGTTATTTTGTTTGCCTCAGTTTCTGAGCTGGAGAAGAAAATGGCAAACAACTCCAATATCTTTGCTAAGAAAACCCCAAATGGGGTCACTAAGAGTCAGACAGAATTGAAAATGACTGAATAATAACAAATTATTTTCAAGCTTTGAAGCAAAAATACTATGGAATAGTTTGTTAAAATGGTAAACTATAGCCACTGCATTTTTTTCTTATTTACTAACTTATTCAGGCTGTCAACAAGTATTTATTAAGCATTATGTTCCAGCATTGTGCTATATAGTGAGGATACAAAGAAAGGCCAAAAAAAATACAATCAAGGTAACCCATACTCTAATTGGAGAGACTAAATGAAATGTAAATGAATGTCATAGCATTAATGTAAGTCAATGTCAGGGAAAGTACTAGTAGTGGACAGAGTGGAAAAAGAAAATTGGATTGGAAAGGCATTTTTCCCAAAAATGTGATTTGAACCGTGTCTTGAAGTCCTAAGTCAGAATTCAGAAAAGCCAGATAGAAGGAGTGAAAAGGAAGAATATTCCAACTGTTGGGAACAGCCAGTGAAAAGGCATGAAATTGAGGGGTACAGCCAAGTGTGCAAAGAAAAACAACTAAGCTGTTGTAGCTGAGTTTTAGGGTACAGGGTGGGAAATGTAAAGTATAGGAAGACTAGAAAGGTAGGAAGAGACCAGGTTGTGAAGGACTTCACATGTCAAACATACTTGATCTTTGAAGTCACAGGAAACCATTGAAACTTACTGAGCAGTTATTACATTTTAAGAAAATCACTTTAGCAACTGAGTAGAGGATGGATAGAAGAGGGGGAAATTGAAGAAGGGAAATGAACCATGTTATTGCAATAGTTCAGATGTGAAGGCCCATATCATATGGAGAAAAAGGTACAGATATGAGAGATGAGAAGGTAGAAACAAGGTTTATAAACAGATTGGATGTATGAGATGGGTGTCAATGAGGAGATGAGAATAGCATGAGTTTTAGAAGCCTGGGTACCTCAGAAAATGGTAATATTCTCAAATGGAAAGATTGGAAGAGGAAACAGTTTGAATGAAAAAAAAATAATGAGTTTGACTTCAAATGCTTTGAGTTTGAGATACCGCTGGAACATCCAGTGAGATATACAAAAGCCAGTGAGATATACAAAAGCCAATTCATGAAATGAGACTAGAACTCAGAAATGAGATTACAGATGGATGTACAGATGATAATTGAAGCCATGGGACCTAATGAAATCCAAGTGAAATAGTACAGAAGCAGAGGAGGAAAGGATCCAGGTCAGAGTCTTCTGGGACACTCATTTTTAATGGCTTTGCTCTTGATGAAGATCCAACAAAAGAAACTGAGAAAGAGTGGGTAAACAGGAAGTTTAGCAAACCTGTAAAAAAAGGAATTGAAGTCAGTCTGATAAATTGTTCTTGATGAAGGATGTTCTTTATAATTATGACTTGCCTTTGTAAGTATTCACCAACTATCCCTTTAAGGATCAGTAGTACAATTTTCCTAGGAATCAAATTTAAGCTACTTGTAAAAATTTTATTCTATTATCATTTTTTGGAAAACTAGGACATGTGTCCATCTCTGATCTTATGGTTCTATTCCTAGTTACCCTTGAGCTTTCAAATATCACTAAATTGCCCAGAGCGGTTCAGAAATCATATTTGTCTTTTCTCTCAGTACCTGAGTTGATCTAGATCAGGTGACTTGAATGAATCCAGAGCAATTCAGTGCTTTCTTGCTATATTACAAATCAACTCCCTGTTATCCAATTTTGTTCCATCATTTCTATATACAAACTGATTTTTTCTTGATAAAGAAAATTAAAAATAAACAAGAACTGCCTTCCATATTCTGTCAATTATTTTCCCATCTACCCCAAGCAAAGACCCTATTATTTTTCTGACCTCCTAGTATCCTGAAAACTTCTTTTCTGTTCTCCTAAGTTTTTCTAACCAGTCTCTGTTCATCTTGAGCCACAGAATTCCTTTCAGTAATTTTTTTTTTCAAATTCACCACAGGCATGTGGATAATTCAATTACCATCAGTACAATTATGGTCATTCCCATTCTTATTCACCATTTAGCTATCAAAATTATTTTAGAGTTCAGAAACAGACAGAAAAAGAGAGAAATATTCCTTAGTCCCTAAGGTAACAAGCTAGAAATAGAAATAGCCTGCCATATTGGTATCCCTTACATATTACCTTCTTAAAGATTATCTTTTCTTCAGGTACCTCTCTCTGAAGAAAACTTGTAACTGGATGTCTCCTCTTTCAAACTGTTGCAAATGTTACTCCGTATAGAAATAGAATATTGAAAAATTATTTATTCTACTAATGGGGAGATTTCTATGCAAACTGCCCAGACTTTAACTCCTGCTTCCATATTCTTCTCATATATTATTTCTCTTCTTGAATTTTAAAATTTAGTCATATTGTTTTACTTGTTTATACTCATAGATAACTATATCCATATCCCAGGCCATGAATTCTCTTTCTACTTACCTGTGTCTCCTAGATTTTCTGGTTTCTTTTGAGATATAGTCTTTTTCAGGAAGCTCTTCTTATTTACTTCATAGCTGCTGCTAGACTACGACATGTCTGACTTGTATGTGTTTTGTATACTCTTTTATTATCTCCCTAAAGAGATACCTGTTTTATTTCAATTTTGTCTTTGTATCCCCATGACCTACAACAATAATGGGGTCTTAATAAGTATTGAAATTGATTATCATCATCATCGTCGTTGTTGTCATCATCATCATCACTAACCTATTAAAGTATTACTCTGATACTCCATCATATTAAGGAAAGGATCCAGCAACAGATAATATGCTTGTTGGTTCATAAAACTAATTCTTATCACTTAAAAAAATACCTTATAACAAATGTAAAAAGGCATTATAGTTTGAATTTAGGGAAAATTATCTTCATACTCTTTTCTCCACAGTGAATTTGTGGTTTCTTGAATTGAACATAGTTCATATCACTACTTTAGAGTTTGCAGAATACTTTCTTCCCAATAACCCTGGAAGTTAGATAAGTTTATTTAATATAGTAAAGCATTGTGATTTTGGTAGTGTACAAAAAGTTCACCACTTCATAAGCAAACATGGTTGATGATATTTTCTGAACTTATTAAGGTGGTCTTTATATGGCAAGTCTATATACCTTTACAATCCTCATATCCAAAGCCTTTCCAGTTTGAGTGTGTTTACAATATATATGGTGCACTTCCCTGTATTTTTTTTTAAAGCCAGTGTCACCACTACTCCATAATGAAGCATTGATAATAGCATTTTTGGAAGGGTATAGATATTCTTATTCTTATTTTATACATAAGGAAGGGCTAGGTAGGTGGTTCAGTAGATAGAGTGCTAAGTCTAGAATCAGGAAAATTCATTTTTTTGAGTTTTAATCTAGCCTCAAGGCCCAGTACTTTTCATATAATTTTTCAGTTCTAAGCAGAGAGCCCACATATGTGATCCCGATACTCCCTTTATTAGGAAATTGTCAGCTTGTACAAAAGTTATATTAAAATTTCATTTGTTGAAATTGTCTAGGATAAAGGCAATGGTAAGGGAGCAAGTTTTCAAGTGACCTCATATTGCCGGTTATTTGTCTCATGTAAACTCAATGAAGGTTATTGAAAATTCTATGTTTCACCTCAGACTTTTGGTTAATAACTTATGCAAGGTATGCACTTTTACATTTTTCAGATAATCCTTTCTTCCTTACATTATGGGCTACAGACTAATTATTATTCAGGTTTATCACATGCCTAAATAGTATCAGTACTAGAAACTCATAAAATATTTATTAATAAATGTAAAGTATTCAAAACCTTAAATATTAGCTATGTGCATTTATTTTAAAGCAACAGTATATTTATGGGCATGTTCTTGCCAGGTTCTCAGCAAATTGTGTCTCTGTTGCCCTGAAGGAAAGCCTCTTGGGAGAAATTTTATTTTTAAAAATCATTTAAACTAATACTTGATATTTTATGACCTCTTCAAGATCCCATTACATTTTGTGTTCTTTAAATATTTTACTGCACACACTCTATCCTCATTACTGGATTCTTTGTTATGGTACCATTTCCATTCTGGAATTTAGAGGTGAATAAAGTTCACTGAAATTATCTGTAACAAATATTTCTTATTTTGCTAAGAAAAAAATATTGACTTAATTTATGGAATTTCTGGCTAATTTTGTAAGTGGGAGATTACTCTGAAAGTAACTTTTCTCTTAGGTTCAAAGGGTACAATCTACTGATAGAACTATAGAATTTCAGTTAGAAGTCACCTCAGACTCAATCAAGGGAATGCTACCATTTCTCTCTAAATTCTCTCTCACAAGATAAGGAAGGAACCCTTGTTACTTCATTAAATCCTTCTATAGTATGGTCTTCAATCCTTTCTCGATCCTGCATTCTTCTATAAAAATTCTATAAAAAATGTTTGTCTATGTTTAATATATCAATCCATCAATAAACAAACTACTACAAGTGACATTCATTGTTTTAGGACTTCTTAATCTCAATGCTTTCTATTCTGTATATATCTTTTCTGTTATCAATTGTTTTGTATTGTCTCTTCCATTGGACTCTGCTTTGCTTGAGAGTAGGGGCTTTTTTTTCCTTTTCTTTTATATCCCAGTCACTTAAATGTTTAATAAATGCTATGTGACATTAAGACAAGAGCAAAGTGAAAGCAGAGTTGGGATGACAGTCTGAGGAAATGCTAAATATTGATGGTACTAGAAGTCACAATGAGAATAGATAAACAATGCATTTAAGAGGAATAATGCATGGAGAAAGATAGGATGATAGGAGGAATTTTCAAGTGCTTGGTCATCCTAGTGCAACAGTTATGAGTGATGGCAAGACTGAGTGTGTTGAATATATTGAATGCATCCTTGTCCATATGTAACTGAAGTAGGTCATGGGAGCTGAGCAGATTGAGCAATTGGGAAGTTAGGGCATTTGAGGCAACATTACTGTGTGCACTGAAGTTCCTTTATATAAATGAATGAATTGTTATGGGGAAGAAGACTATGACCAAATACTGAGCTCCTTGAGAAAGGAAAAAGAATAACTTGGTGTTTGCAAAATAATAGAAACGGGATTGAGTGATAAATTTTAATAGAACAGGATTTCTTAGAGTTTTAAAATTTTTTATTATGGACCCCATTATCACTTTGTTGAAGTTTTTGACCCTTTCATAGAATATTTTAAAATAATTATAGAAAATTCTAAATTTTAAGTACTGGTTAAGGAATGTGTGTGCATGTACGTGTGTATGTGTGTGAACTTTATGAACTTTACAAGTTCTTGATCTCCCTTGCTTTCTATTAATGGATTTCTTAGGGTTTTGTGGATGCCACATTAATAAAATATAGAATAAAGTATACTTTAAGGGAATAGAGATTGTTGAATTATGAGAGACAGTCAACAAGTATTTATAAAATTCTTAATATGGATTAGGCACTCTGCTAAGTACTGAAATATAAAAAAAGGCAAAAATATTGCCCTATCTTCAAGGAGCTCACATTCTAGTGGGTACAAATAATATGCAAATTCTTACCTGTATTTGTATATATATGTATATATAAAGGTATGTATGTATTGTATATGTATATATATACATATAAACATATGTTAAAGGGAAATTGTAGATAAGCCCGGAGTAAAGGCCCTTAGCTTTAATGGGGCCTGAGAAAGCTTCTTGCAAAAGAGAAGATTTGAACTGAGTTTTAAAGAAAGCCAGAGAAATTCAGAGGTAATTGTAAATGGAAAAAGCCTTCCAGATATGAGTTTTAGTCAATGTAAATTTTCAGAACTGGAAAATAGCATGTCTTGTGGGAAGAGTAACAACACAATAGAATGGAGGCAGAGACACAGTGGACAATTGAAGAGGTAGGGTTCAGGCAGATTGGGATGAAAGGATGAAAAGATGTGTTATGGGAGGGAATAATTTACTCTTAGGAAGTTAGGGGTATCAATGGGATTGGGAAAATAAAACAGATTGGGAGTTTAAGGAATAAGTCTAGACAGAGTTAAAGCTTTCTCTGTTATTGAGATAGAGCCAACATAGCAGAATAAAGGCAGAAAACCAGCTAAATCTTCAACTATTCCACGCCAAATAATTTTAAAATAACAAATAAAATTGAATTGTGGAAAAGAAGAGCCAATAAAAGATTTGGATGAGACATTTTCCCAGTCCAAGACAAATTAGGAGGTTGATGTAAGAGGTCTTGGGCCACTAGGATAGGAGTTCAGAGCTTACTCGGGAGCAAAACTAGCATGAAGCTTTGCAGACAGTTGCAACAGGAGTAACAGCAACTTTGGGAGCTTTCAGCTCAAAGATAAAATCTATAAAAAATCATAGTAGGACAAATTATAAAAGAAGCATAATAATACACTGAGGGAAAAAACTGCTTAAAAAGCAGAATTGTTCAAAATTGGTCAAAAGCTTACTGAAGAAAATAGTTTCTTAAAAACTAGAATAAGGCAAGCTAAAGCTAATGACCTCATAAGACATAAAGAAATAATAAAATGAAATCAAAAATGTAAAACAGAAGAAAAATGTGAAATCTCTCACTGGAAAACAACTGACCCAGAAAATAAAACGAGGAGAGATAATTTAAGAATTCTTGGACTATCTGAAATTTATGAACAAAGAAAAGAACGTAGACATCATATTTTAAAAAATTATTAAGGAAAACTTCTCTGATATCTTAGATTCATAGGGTAAAATAGAAATCAAAAGAATTGATCAATCAACACCTGCAAGAGATTGCAAAATGTAAATTCTCAGGAATATTATAGTCAAATGCAAGCTTCCTTGTCAAGGAAAATATATTAAAAGTAGCCAGAAATACATCATGGAAATATCATAGAGGCACAGTTAGAATGGAGCCACATGATTTAGTAGATTGCACACTCAAGGAACAGAGGAATTTAGTACAATACTTGCCAAGTTGTAAGTACATAAAAATGTTAATTGGATTTGATTAAATGGAGTAGGATAAACTCCAAAGTTATTCTCAATCTCTGCTATTATGATTGCATCCATAAAAGAAACTCCTTCTACAATGCTAACTTAAAAATAACTGCAGCAGTTTCTAAATATCACATTTTATAATTAATAAAGAGCTTGCCTCTTAACAGTACAGCAAGTTAGAGCAAGTATTGTTGCTCTGATTTTGCAGATGAGGGAACTGATAAAATGATAAAATGGCTTCTCCAGCATTGTCTCCTTTCCATTTTATCTGGGATTTAGAAGTTATGTCAGAAGTTCTGATGGCAATTTCTACTATACCAAGAAAATATAATTCATTCACTGATTTGGCTTCCTTTGTACTCACAATAGAATACATATTGAAGGTTTTTTTTTTGTTTGTTTGTTTCCTTGTTTTTTGGGAAGTTACAGCCTCCTCCATCAGATCACATGGAAATTCCCTGAATCTACTAAATACTAGGTCTAGCACATGGAATTTCTTCTCTGTAGAACCCCTCTGGGTTAGTTTTGAGAAATGCCTTTAACCAAATCACCAGCATTTTAGAAATCGCTAGGGTTACCCAAGGCTACCTACCTCCAGCATGGGCAAGAGTTGACGAGAATATGATGATAAATATATTAATATTAATAGCTTATATTTATATATCACATTATAGAAGTGTTATGCAAATAGGAAGCAGTTCAGTATAGTGAAAAGTGTGTTAAATTTAGTGCCGAAGGACCTTGGTTCCAATCTTGTCTTGACCTATGTGATTTTGAGCTTAGAGAAATGATTTCTGGATCTGAGTTTCCTTATCTAGAAAATAAGAAGATTGGATTAAATGACTGCTAAAATTCCTTTCAGCTCTAACTCTCTGATTCTGTGAAGGTTAGGAAAGCATTTTCCTCACAACAACCCTGCAGGGAAAGAAATGTAATTATGCTTATCCTTATTTTATAGAAAATAGGAAATTGAAACTCAGAAAGTTTGACTTATTTCCCAGGTCATATAACTAATAAATCCACACATCCTACATCACTACCTTTCCCCTGCTGTGCTCCAACACGCTCCTTTATTTCACCTTGGTGTTATGATGGTCTGCTCTGTTGACTCTTCTTGGGTTGTAAGCATGGCTCTATTAGTGTCCAGTTTGAAGAAGGTCATGCAGTTTGTTCACTTATTGCCAAAAGCCAGTATTCTATAGCCTAGAACACTTTTCTTTTTATTGGACTCCAGCAAACGTAGGAATATTCTGACAGATCTGAGTACTGTAATTTTTTTAAGAATCCACAAATGTAGAATAATCTGAAGAAGGAAGACAAGGATTGTGAAGGTACTGGATATCAAAGCATAAACATGAGTTAAAGAAATCAAGGATGTATAACCCTGAGAAAAGAAGGAACTTGAAAGCTGGCTTCAAACATTTAAAAGTCTGCCAAGTAGAAGTATATTAGACTTGTTCTTTGTAGTTGAATAGGACAGAACTAGGGTCAAAGAAAAAAAGTTGCAGAAAAGTAGATTTCAGGTCATTCTATCATTCCTCTTTCCAAGTCTCAAGGAATGCTTATATCTTTAAATCAAGGACTACTTTGCTTCTGTTTTTGTATTCTGAATACTGAGCAGAATCAGTTACTTAAGTCAATAAGCACTTTTAAGCATTCACTATGTGTGCTTGCAAGGTTTCAGTGATCAAAGAAGCCATTCTCTGCCTCATTTCTTATCTGACCTTAATCACTAATTGGGTGTTGCCTCAGTTGAAGGGAAACCTGTTAAAATGTTAGGTTCAAAAAACTACTGCATCCAAGATCATCTCCAGTGGTTCTGATCTCTATCTTGTCACTGGACCCAGTTAGCTCTGGAGGAGAAAATGAGGCTGATGAGTTTGTAGAGCCTCCTTCACTTAAACCCAATTCATTTGCATATCATAGCATCAACAATCTGCTGTTATGGTCCTCTTAAAAGAATAAATGACATTCAACAACAAAAACAGGTGCAGTGCTAAGTTCTAGGGATGCAAAGAAAGTAAAAAACACATTTCCTCCCTTAAGAAGCTCCCCTTTGAATGGAGGAAACAGCATACAGACAATCGTGTACTTGGCTGTCTTACTTGTTGTGGTCTAGTCATTTTTCATTTCAGTCATACTTTTAATGACTTAAATTGGTGCTTTCTTGCTCAGGATACTAGAATGGTTTGCCATGTCCTTCACCAGCTCATTTTATGAATAAGGAAACTAAGGCAACTAGTGTTAAATGACTTGCCCAGGCTCACACACATTTGAATTCAGGAAAATGAGTCTTACTGACTCCAAGACTCTATCTACTACATCACCTAGGTGACTCTAGGAAGTAGGCACTATTATCATTCCCATTTTGCACAGGAAGAAACTGAGGCAAACAGAAGTTAATGAGTTTCCTAGCATCACAGGTGATAAGTTTTGGAGGCTGAATTTGAACTCAGATCTTCCTGACACTAATTTCAGTGCCCTATTAAGCCACATAGTTATCCCAATATAAATGGGAAGTAATATTACTAGAAAGAAACTAACACTGGACATAGACCAAGGAAGAACTCTTTCAGAAGATGGGATATGAAATATTCTTGAAAGAATGCAGGGAAGTCAGGCAATGGAAATAGAAAGAGAACATTCCAAGGGAAAGTCAGTGAAAATATCTTGAATTGGGTGAAGTGTCTTACTTGAGGAACAAGAAAGCCAGTGTTGCAGGATTATATGGTATATAGAGAAAAGGGAATAAAGAGTAATAAATCAAAAAAAAAAGGAATCAAGATGTGAAGACCTTTAAAAGCCAAACAGGAGGTTACAAATTTGATCCTGGAAGATTAGGAAAATACTGGGATTTATGGTATAGATCAAACATGAAATTTAAGAAAATCATTTGACAGTTGAGGGGAGGATGAATTAGAAGGGAAAGACTTGGGAGAGAGACACCAATAAGAAGGCTATTAAAAGAGTCCAGACATGAGGTGATGAAAGACTGCAACAATGTCGGGGCAGAGCGACTGAAGAAGAGCAGACGTTTATTAGCGATACTATAAAGGTAAAAATGAAAAGACATTGTATCAGATTGGCTGTCTGGCTTGAGTAGTTCCTTGTATAAAGCAGGCAAATTTATTAAATAATTTTTGAATTGAATTGAAATGAACAGAGAGCAGAATGTCCTAAAGCTGTCCAAGATAGAATAAACTACCTTATGAAGTTGTGAGTTCCCTTTCATTGGAAGTCTTCAAATGTGTCCAACCACTATTATAGACAGAATTTCTTTACTTGAATAGTCCCTGGACTTGATGGCTTTTGAAGTGTCTTCCAATTCAGAGATCCTATATCTGTATTCCTGTGCAAAACATTACAATTGGTATTAGAAGTAAAACAACAGCCTTGTCATTGAAAGATCTGTAGTTTCCGAACATCATACTTAATCTGCTACAAATCATTGCAAGCTTAAACTTCTTTGGGCAAGAGAGTGGTGTTTGGTAATGAAATGAGACAGATGATGTAATATCATCTACATTTGCATTTTCTCAATATTGGTTGAGAAATGAAAAAAATCTGCATTTGGGTTCAGTAATTCTTATTTCACTATCAGTGCAATCATTTCTCACTAACACTATTCATTTCCCTTATTACCTATGGCTCCAAGAAGCGGTAATATGCTCAGTGGTCACATCCCATTAAATAATCTAGAAATATGAGGTAAATCAGGAGAAGGATAATTGACAGGATTCAGACCCATTACTGAGGTAGGGAGATGTCTGCTCTAAGCATATGAAGATTTCTCTGGAATAGGTAGATGAGAACAACTTGTTCCAATGACAAGGAAAACAGCTGAAACAAGTACTGTGAAGTATTTAGAGTTTGGTAAAACATTAAAAATGTCAAGGTCATCAATTGCAACCTGAGTCATTGCTAGTCATCTGACTTAATCATACCATTGGACTTCTATGAGTCTAGAAGTGAGAATTAGGTAGACATCATTATATAATTCTGTTTCATTTAAATTGAACTCATGCTCAAATTAAGATATTACCCTCTGATGTCATTGGTCCTCTTGCCAAACCAAAATAAATAAATAAATAAACAACAATTCATTTCCATGTATACAAGTAGGAACTGTCCTTTTTGATTTATTTATCATACATAAATAAAATTTATTATACATATGAAGAATATATTTGTCTGATGCTGTAAACCTGGAAAAGCATAGCAGTAATGTAAAAAAAGGAACTGAGATCTTCTTACTTATCTTCATCACCATAATCATCAATATCAACATAGATAGTATTTATTTAGTACTTTTATATTTGCAAAGTATTTTACATCCTCCCAATGGCCCTTTAAGGTTCATATTATTATAATCAAAACCTCTGGCTTTGAATCTTGGCTCTGATGCTTAATTACTTGTGTGATTTTGGGTAAATTACTACACTTCTTTGGGTCTATTACCCACTTATAAAATAGGTATTTGCTTGCCCTCAAGGCATTGTTGTGAATTATAGGTTCTATAAATTATATGTTTCAGTATTTGTGAAGATCTGTAACATCACTGATTTGTAAGGTTGCCCCCCCTAAAGTATATCATAGTTTCCCCATGTTTTTGGTTATCAGATCATTTTCATGAATTTCTATAATCAAAAAAATGTTATTACCTTGTGTTATACATCACTGTGCCCTTAACTAGGTTGGTCCTTAGAGCATAGACACATAGTGATCACTGATCTGTCTTTAAAATTTTTCTGGGTTAGTAAGGGTCAATAAAGCTTATTCTGAAAATAAGCTCAATAGAGCTTATTAGTCTTAGAAAATCCAAGTTAACTTCTGGGATATTAATCATAGAATCAGATAAGGAAAGGATCTCAGTGACCAAATAAATAACGCAATCCCTTCCAAGACCCATGGAATTTAAGTGACTTAACCATGATCATATGAGTAGTAAGCATCAGGGTCAAAATATGAACCCTATTAGGTAAATATTTCAATAGAGAAAGTTCCAGATTAGATTAAGGAAAACCTTAATCCAATGTAACATCAGATTTTAGCTTTTTGATTCTGGGTATATCATTATACCTCTTTCTGCCTTTGTTTTCTTATTTTGAAAATGGGGATGATAATAGTATCTATCTTACAAGATTGCTGTAAAAATAAAATTGGTAATATTTATAAATTTCTTGCAAACCTTAGAGTGCGGTATAAATACTATTTATTATTGACATTATTGGGTCGTTTGATTCTAAATCCAGCTTTCTACTATACCATATAATTTCCAAGTCATAGGGAATCATGGACGAAGGAACACTTTTCATATAAAAGATGACATAAATGTCCACTATTGTAGCTATTAATTTTCCCAAATGTGTAAAAGGTAGGAGCGAAGGTAGTGCTATATCTTGTTTTGTGATAGTCTGTGACCTAGAGAAGTCCAGAAGGGTTAAGGGTTGTACTAAGTTGGAGTGACTTTTTGTTACTGGAGTCCTTTAAGCACAGGATAGCGGCCCCTTTGTCAGGAACTGTGCAGAAAAAATACAGTTCAGGTACTGGTAAAACTAAATGACCTCTTAGGACCTCTACAACTCAGATAGTCTGGATTTCTGTGACCCTCTGATAAGAAGAAATGATGACATAAATTTCTCCAGTGCTTTGAGGTGTTCAAATTGCTTTCTTCACAGCCATTCTCTGAAGTAGAACAAGAATTATTAGCTCCATTTCATGAATGGGGACATTTAGGCTGACTAAGTGGCTTGCCCAGTGTCACACTGATAAAGCTAGGAGTAGAACCCAACCACATCTGTGATTCTAATTCCAGTACTCTTGTTATTATGATACATCTTCCATTAATGAGCATTGCCAGTATAACTATTTATCCTAAAAAAAAGCTGCCTAAAGCAAAAACCAACACAATGGGATTAATAGAGGCAATTAGATGGTTCAATGGATAGAATACTGGATCAGGAAGTCTTTGAAGAGTTCAAATTCTGCCTCAGACATTTACTAATTGGGTGATCCTGGACAGTTCACTTTACCTCCATATATTTCATCTGTAAAGAGGGAACAGTAAGTAATAGTATTCATTTTCGAGAGTATCATGAAGATCAAATGAGATAATATTAAATGCTGGCTATTATGAATTAATTTCAGTATCTTGCCACACATATGTACTTCTTATGAAGCACCTAACCCAATTCTTTCTTCTTCTGTAAGAGAGATGCTAATACCTTTGGTTACTATTTTGCAATCATGGTTTTGGGGAAAGCATGTTTTCTAATCATTTAATCAGTCAAGAAGCATGTGTCAGGCAAATGCTATATAATTGGTCCTGTTGCAGGTTGAGATAGATAGTTTTATTTAGTCTCCCACAGTCTTATCTATCAACCTCTCTGTCTTGAAAGCTGAATATATAAAAACAGATATCCACAAAAGGTTTTGACCCATTGCTATGTATCCTGGCACTATTTTCAGTACCAAGGGAACCTGAAAGATACTTTTCAGTCACCTCACAACCATAAATGTTGAGCTTCTTAATACACTATTATCCCTTCAGCCATCAATAACTTGAGATTACTTGTATCCATGCATGACTTAGCTTCAGCAACAGTAATACACTTAGTTGAGCTAAGGAATAGAAGATATACAGAAAAAATTTCCTCTTTCTCTCACTCTCTACCTTTCTCTTTTCCTCTCAAAATCTCCCTTTTGATCTTTTCCCTCTCTTCCTACTTTTTCCTCTTCTCTCCTTTCAGCCTCTTCCTCTTTCTTTTTCTCTCTTTCTCCCTGCTTCTCTATTTCTCTCTTCCATTCCTCCTTTTCCCTTCTTCTCTCAATCTCTCTGCACTTTTCCCTGCTCTTCCTCCCTATTTATCCTTTCTTTTCCCTTTCTCCTCTCTCTCCTCTGAACTTTTCACTTCCTCTGTCTCTCTGCCTCTGTGTCTATGTCTGTGTCGCTATGTCTGTGTCTCTGTGTCCCTGTCCCCCCTCTCATTTATAAATTGCTCTTTTCTACTGGAATATACATTCCAGCCTAATTGGCCTACTTACTCTAAATATGACATTTTATCTCTCATCTCATTCTCTCCTGTTTCTCTTGGATCTCATTTTCTTTCATGAAATCCTAACTGAAATTGCTACAAAAGGTTTTTCCCAATGCTTAGTGTTTCATTTTACCTCTATCCCTCATTATCTTACATTTATTCCATCTATGGTTCTCCTTCTAGATAGAATGTAATTTTCTTTACTGTAGGGATTATTTTCATTTTAATTTTTGCATCTTGATACCTAGCAATAGCTCCACATGTACTGTGGTGCTTAATAAAGACTTAATTAAACAAATATCCATAATTCTACTGTTTACACTCTTTTCTATGCCTGGAATATCCTTAACTTCTCTTGCATTCCTAACTAATCTTGGAAAGTATCTTCCTTACAGCCCTCCTTCCTTCCTCCTACCCCCCTCCCCATATTCTTGGACTCTATGATATTGACCTTGTTACTTCTCGAACAATACACTCTGTTCCCAACTCCAGGAATTTTCATTGATTGTCCCTCATGCATGGAATATTCTCCTTTCTCATCACTGTCTCCTAGCTATCCTGACTTTGTTCAAATACCAAATAAAATCCCACCATCTATAGGAAGCTTTCCCCAACATTTCTTAATTTCAATGCTTTCTCTTTGTTAATTATTTCTGATTTATTTTATATAAAGCTTTTGTGTATATATATATATATGTGTGTGTGTGTGTGTGTGTGTGTATATGTATATATATATATATATATATATATACATATATATATATATATATATATATATGATGAATTGGATCTGGCATCTGAAATGCTTGTGTTCAAATCCAACCAAAGACTTTTATTATTTGTGTGATGCTGAACAAGTCACTTAACCTGTTTGCCTTAGTTTCCTCATGTATAAAATGAGCTGGAGAAGGAAATGGAAAACCACTTTAGTATCTTTGCTAAGAAAACTCCAGATATGGCTTCCGGGGGTGGACCCATGGTGGCAGAGATCAGACAGGAGTCTCTGTAACCTCCTCTAACCTCCCCTCAAACCAACAACATATGAAGCCTCTAGACTGATTCTGAAGCAAAAAAATCCACAATATCTGGAGAACAACACGAATCTAGAAGAAGATACTCTGGAAGAACCTCAAAACAGGTCTGTTTTAATTGGGCAGGGGGGTGGTCTGCTGAGCCCAGACTGCAGCTCAGGGAGACCGGGGCAGGGAGCTGGAGCACGGAGCTGGAACAGGAGTCGGAACAGGAGTGGGAGCGTTGTGCTTTTCACACACCTGGGAGTCTTCTGTGGGCCTCTTGGAACAATCTGTCCTGATTGTGGGCAGGTGGTTTGGAGGGTCTACCTTTTGAGGGGGATAGGTTGTGGACCACTGAAACCCTGATGAGCGTTGGGCCTAGCTGCCATTGCACAGCACCTTAAAGCAATCAATAAAACCACAGGACTGATCAGGGCCGGGGGTGATTCAATCAGCAGAGCTGCCCAGTACCTGAAATAATTCAGTCAGCAGAGGGGTAGAGCGAAGATGGCGATCTGCAGACAGCCTTCTCTGTGAACTCCTGGGACCTTCCCTCAGACCCAGACAAAGTGAGCCTTCCAACTGGTTTTTGAGTGAGGGCTCCGCCAAACATTTGGACTACAATGCACTTCTATCAAAAATCTACCTTGAAAGAACTCCAGAGAAGGTTAGCCTCAGGGGAAATCGGCCACTGGTCACAATCAGACTCCAGCCAAGGCAGAAGTCAGGGCTGCGCTAGAGGAGTGGATTTTAGGTACCCAGGAAGCCCCTGGGAGACGCCTGGGCCACTTTGCTCTGCTTGCGGGCAGGTGCTTTAGCAGATCTGCCTTTGGTAAAGGGTGGATCGAAAACAGCTGAAAATGTGGTCCTAGTGCGAATCTAGCCCGACCAGCCTCAGACCGGAAGTCAACTCGGCAAACTGCCCCAGGGCAAATACAAATTGTTGCAGTTTTCTCTGCTTTTGACCAATATCCCAACTTTAAATCATGAGCAAGAAGCAGAAGAGAGCTCTCACCATAGAAAGCTTTTACAGAGGAAAAAATAGAACAGTCCTTAGATCCTGATATTATGAAAACAATCCCAGATGAAGCCACAAAGGCAGACTTAAGTTGGTCTCCCTTTCAGAAGGCTTACCTGGATGATTGCCTTAAGAATCTCAAAAGAGAGCTAGAAAAAGAATGGGGAAATAAATTGAGATCAGGGCAACAGAAATATCAAAAA
>JAJPUD010004178.1:168131-188985 GCA_023553655.1 Myrmecobius fasciatus
TATATATATATATATATATATATATATATATTGCTTCCATATGTTTTGTATGTTCCAGAAGAAGTTAGTGGAAAGGGAGTAATTGGAACAATAGGGGTGGGGAAAAGGTTCACCTGTTTGACCCAGTCATCCAATTCTTTGAGATTCCTAAGGTTTTCAAGACAGTGAAGATGGAAATTTTTAAGCATTGGTGAATATGGCAAAATCAGCAACACCTGCTGTTTGTAAAGCATGCAGAGTGATCAGGCTATGTGTAAAAATTTGTGAAATGTTGCCAATAATGCCTTTTATTTGCTAAACATTCTATTCTCATTCTGGTCCCTTTTTGTCTCCAGCTTCTGATATTGTCAACCACCCAATCTTCTTAGGGTTAGAAGTCTTTGTTTTATTTTTATTCTACCACAACTTGCCTGGCCACTATCTCTCTGCTTCCTCTGTTGGTTCATCTTCCATCTCCAACTCATTAAGTTTAGAAGACAATTAAAGTTTTATTCTTGTAATCTCCTTTCCTCTCCCTTCCTCTGCTCTTATATTCTTCACTTTCCCTACATAATTTCATCTGCTCACATAGTTTAAATTTTTACCTCTATATTGATGACCCTTAAATCTATATTGATTGATATATACCTATACTTTCTTTCCTGAATTCTAGTCACATACATCCAGATTTGTGCTTGGCACTTCCACCTGGTTCTCCTACCAACATTACAAATTTACTTTAGCCAAAACTAAATTCATTATCTTCCTTCCTAAATGTGCTCGTTTCTTCGGATAATACCTAAATTCCCATCTCTTCTAGATTTGTAATGTTGGAGTTCTTTTTTACTATTATCTTTCTTTTATGGTCCAGCTCTTATCAGGTACAAAATATTGTTAACATAAGAAGTAGGAACACTAGATAATCTCTGTGTTTCCTGTCAACTCTGAGATTTTGTGATTCTATAAATGAATAAATGAGCACATGAATCAGCGAATGAAAACTAAAAATGTCATGCTCTTTATATATTAAAGGATTCTCTACATTATTTTTATTCCAGATTCAAACTTTGATCGTTTAATATATTAAGCATTTTAAAAATATTATACATACATATATTGTATATGCTAAATGCTATTAAAACAATGTGAATTATTCAAAATCATTAAAGCTAGAAGGGACCTTTGAGGTTGTTTAAATTATTCTCTTCCTTCTACAGATAAGAAAACTGAGGCCAAGAGAATAGACGTGATTTACTCTAGGGTAATAATAAGGAATTAGAGGCAGAGCAAAGAAAAAAATACTAACTCACATAACTGCCCTTTGAAGTAGGGTTTGCCAGTTTTATTATCTCTATTTTACACACAAAGCAACCAAGCTAAAAAAAAAATTAAATGACTTTGCCCCAGATTATATAGTTAGTGAGTTTCAGAATTAGGCCTTAAATACTCCGGAACATATTCATTCTAGTATACCATATCATAATGAATGAATCACTTTATGGACAATGTGGACAATGAGTTCGAGAGATGGGATTGCATCCATGGTTAAGGTGGCACCTGGGGCAGAATCTAAGATGGCTTCTAGGCTAATTCTTAGTATGATTGATCAATCAAATCAATCAGATGTATGAATTAAATATTACCAATGCATAGAAATCTCAATGAAATGAATTAAGCAATCTTCAGCATTTCAAACAGTTGAAAAAAGACATTTTGAGATTTGCTGGAGAAACTTGATTGTGCTGCCAGCTTTTTCTATAAAATAACAATATAATTCTGAGGCCAGATTTAGGGCTCTGACAGCTGGGAGAAGAGAACAATTCCAACCAAACTCCTGTAATAAAATGACTTTGGGAGAAAAGAACAACTATCCCCTGGATTTCATTACCAGGATATGACTTTGTGTCCTTGGGAAGGTTGAAACATTTGGATATCTCATTATTGTACTAACTGTATATCTGGGATTGGTATCCATCTCTGCCTTACTAGTCAGGGACAAATTAAATACACTGAAAAAGCCAGTTTCTTGACTCCACAAAGAGTAAGGCAGAAAACTACAATGTTCCTCAGGGAAACATTTTGAGGAATTCTGCCAAAGGATTTACAGGAGCTGGGTTGCCCCCTTTGCTACACATGCTCTGATTGTACCCATTTATACTGGACTCTCTATGTACTTATAGGAAAAGCTGCCCCAGATTTGTAAGATTTTGTTTTTTCTTTCTGGATCGAGGGAAGAGAAATATTTCATATTAACCTAATACAATGCTTTTTTAGTTTCTAAAAGTTGTTTAAATTTGGTTGGATAGTTGATTTAACTGATACTCTAACTGATAATTAAATAATAATCATGGGAAAAAGTAAACCAGTGGGGAGTAGTGAGTTACAGTAATTCCCAACCACTTTTATTTTATTCCCAAGCTTTGGGAATCAAGCTAACTGGTTCAAGTGTTAGGTAATAGCTTCAGAGCCTGGGAAATAGTATATAGTGTGAAACAGCATTAATGATAACTATAACATTGCTTTAACTGGAACAACCAACACCTGGGATTTATGGCAAGCCTTTTCCCACAGAACAATTCAGTCACCTGCTGAGAAGCAATGCTTCAAAGGAAGCTGCAAAAGAATGACTCTCCCAAGTTTGTAGTTACAAAAAGCTCACATTTTAGAGCACTTCATGGTTGATAAAGCACTTTTCTTAGGACTCTCCTGTGAGATAGGTTGGGTCAGTTGGATTATTTCATTTCACCAAGAGTGAACTTTCACCTTAAAGTGATGCCATGTTGCTCATAGTCAAGCAGCTATTGGGCTTCAATGACCAGACTTATACCCAAGAGTTTTTGACAATAAATTCAGTACTCTAATGCTTACAAGCTTGTCAACATCCTTCTTAAAATATAGGGTCCAGAAATAAATACAGTATTCCAGATGTGGTATGATTGAGGACAAGTACAGAAGGACTATCATCTCCATCATTTCCTGGGATTTCTTCTACCCTTAAATGCAGTCCAACAATACAATTTTCTGTTTTTCTGTTTTTGCTTTTGACTTCCATGTTGTAGAGTGGATTGGCATTGAACTTCTCTTTCTTTAAAATACTAAATTTTTGTCACAGGAGCTTTTCTTGTCCATATTTCCTACATCTTGCACTTGTAGAGTTTTTTTTCTCTCAAATAAAAAATATTTTTATGCATTAAATTTCATTTTATTAGAATTACCCCATCCTTCTAGCCTATTGAGATAATTTTGTAATTTGAATCTATCCTCATTGTATTAAATAAATCTCCTAGTTTTGTTTTACTTTAATTCTCTAAGAATCTGCTAAGTCTGGTACTTATGTATTTATTTTAATTTGCTAGTGCCAATAGGTAAGTTTTCAATATTAGTATTTATTGCTCTGAAATCCTACAATACTACAAATCAGCTTGATTTATTGTTTTTGTGCATTATCTAGGCTTAAAAAAGACAGTGGAGAAAATATTGAGAATGTAGATTATACTCTAAGGTGTGCCTTGGGTCATTCCCTCTCTCCTCACCCTCCAAAAGCTGGAGTTAAATATTTAATAGCACACCACTACATATAATTCATATCTTTCCCATTTTTGCTCACAAGGATGGCATAAGATGATGAAGCCTAAAAAAATCAAATTGGGAGCCTTTTTCTGATTTCTCATTGTAATAGTAGTAGGTTTGACAGGATCCATTATGGTTAAAGGAATATTGGATCTTAAGTCATCATTGTTTCAGGTTTTCTAGAAGTTCATATCACTTTAATATTATTTCACTACTTTCTTCAATCACAATAGATCTATAATTTATTCAAAGTGATTATTCTCAGCTCCAATGTAGATTGTGACCAATTCACATTAATTCTCTTTATTTTATAATATTCTCTCTTATAAATTCTTCAAAAGGTCACCGTCTTTTCTATGTATATCATATATTTATATATATATATATATAAATTCATTGATGTCAGATGTAGGTTGTATCAAATTGCTTTTGCTATTTGGTTCATTGAATTAGTTACATGCCGATACTACTTATAGATAGATCAACATTAGAAATTAGCATGCAGCTTCTTTTCAACCACTATGGAATGTTTGAGACATCTGAAAGATGCTAAGGACATAAAATCAACTAAACTTGTGAGATAAATTAAAAAAAATAGTGGTCATGATTGGCTAGAGAGTGAGGTAGAGGGGAGCTACAGTGATTTCTGATGTGTTGTAATAGGAGGCTAATGGTACTTTGTGCCTCTCAAAGATTTAGTGAGGGTTCTTTTGAGATTTAAAAAAATAGTTAATGAGCTCTGATTTTTGAACCATATTAGTCAGACAGATTGCTCCCAGACTATACAAGGATAATGTAAGACACTTCATACATTTATAACATTTTCCTGTTTACAAAACAATTTCAACAACTCTGTGAAATATAGTTCAAGCATCATTATACTGATTTTATAGATGAGAAAACTGAGAATCAGTGAGGCTAAGTGAATTGCCCAAATCTGTATCACTTAAAAAAAAAGATCTGGGAATAGATCTTCCTAATTTAAATCATTTTATACAGCCCTGCACTTTCTATATCCCCTAATTCCTTACTCACACCCATAAGGAAGTTAATTTTCCCTTGAATAACACAATCACAGACTATTAGTCAGAAGAGAACACAATGACCAATTAGTCTAAACAATATTAAAAATGAATCCCCAGTATGATACTTCAGAAAACTCTCATCCTATTTGTATTTAAAGACTTCTACTGAGGGGAACCCCTGAGCTCCTAAGACAGTTCATTCAGTTAATCAATTATAAAATTTATTGAATGCCTATTATATGTCAGGAACTGTGCTAAATGCTGGGGTGTGATCAAGAAGAGGTGAAAGTTGATCCCTACCCTCAGAAAGCTTACCCTCTGATTGTTTGGAAATATATTCCTTAGGTCAAGTCTAATTTTTTCATTTTTGCAACTTCCACCCATCATTCTAGATTTGGTCTTTTAGGTCTAATCCTTCTCCCATTTGACAGCCCTGGAAATATGTGAAGATAGCTTTCATGTAATAAGCAGTAAACTAACAATGACTTATTTAGCACTAACTGTATAGTAGAAACCATATTAGGCACTAGGGATATGGAGAAAAACAATAAGTTCTCTATTCTCAGAAAGTTTAAAAGGCAAACAAGTATTTATATTTGTCCTAGAAGTAATAGGAAACCAATGGAAATTATTGAGTAGAGGAATAACCATAATATTCCTCTATGGTTAGACCTGGATGAAAGGAAAATCATTTTGACAACCACTGGGTTTCTACCTACTTGGGATAGATCAGAATGGAAGATAGATTTAAAGCAGGGAGACCACTCACAAGAACAGAATGAGAAGCATTTCATATTTTACTCTTCCAAGCTAAAAGAAGTCTTTTATCAAAATACAGGGATTTCTAACTTACTGTGTAATTTAACCTCTGCCTGTCTCAGTTTCCTCAAATACAAAATGCGGGTAATATTAAAACCTGCCTCACAATAATTTGGGGATTTAGGTATTATTAACCCTATTTTAAAGCTGAGCAATCTGAGGGAGGCAGAAGTAAAGTGATTGGACAACCAGAGATAAACAATTAAAAAAAAATTAGAGGCCAGATTTGAACTTAAGGATTCTGATTTTAGATATAGTGCTTTAGTTACTGAATCACATAGCTGCTGTAGAAATGCCTTATTATTATTAATATTATTGTGATGATGATGTATTATAGATTTCCTTCCCGAGCAGTCTGGTAAGACTTATGAACCTCTTCTCCGAATAATCCTATTAAATGAATAAAATAAAATTTAAAGGATTACAAAGGAAATATTAGACTGAAATACAGGTATCAAAATACATATATATTTTAGAAGTTCAAACATCTCAGCTTAAGAAAAGGAAATAAAATGATATAATAGAACACTACTATTAGATCCAAAGGACTTTTATTCAAATATAAACTAAATGCTGATGTGACCCTAGGCAAATCACTTTATCACTCTGTATCTTATTTCTTATCTATAAAATGTGCTTGATTATAATTGCTTTCCCTGACTCACAGGACTATGTAAGGAAAGAGCTTTATAGATCTTAAGTTGTGATATGAATTGAGTTATTATTAATATAGGATTTCAGAGTTCAAAGTGATTTCAGAAGTCATATGGGCCTCCAATCCTTATTCCGACACATTATTACCTTCTGCCTACAATATTTCTGAGCAAGGAAATCCAGCCTCTGTTCAAATGTCTCGAAATAGGCAATAAGTTATCTTCCTGAGCAAGTCTTTCCTATTTTTGGATAGTTCTAATTGTGTTTGTTATTTAATGGTTTATATAATTTTATTTTTTTATAAAAAGATCCTAATTTTATTTAATAATACAATGATTTTCTTACTTTCCATTTTATTAATATCTCCTTTCATTTATTTAGTTTTTTCCTGTCTACATGTAAAAACACTTTAAATTTGTTTTCAAAACTCTGAGTTTCAGATTATTTTCCTTCCTCCTTCCCCACCTCTGTCATTGAGAAGACAAGCAATTCAATATGGGTTATACATGTGAAGTGATGCAAAAAATTTATGTAATAGTCATGTTGTAAAAGAAAACAGACTAAAAACCCTGAAGAAAATGAAAATTTAAAAAAAAGTATGTTTTAATTATTGTTAAGGCACCATCAATTCTTTCTTTGGATAGCATTTTTTCATCATGACTTGCTTGCTTTTATAGCTCTTTGGGCTTAGTTCCAAATTGTCCTAGAGTATGGTTGAATCATTTCACAACTCCACCAACAATGCATTAATATATGATTTTTTTCCCATATCCCCTCTGGCATTTGTCATTTTTTTTTCTTCTGTCCCATTAGCCAATCTAAGAGGTAAGGATAGTTGTAATTGTTAAGAAATGTTTTCTTTACATCACTTTTAAATCAGCCTCCCTGTTCATGTTCTCCAGGGCCAAAGTAGAGCTAGTTTAATCCCTCATTGTTCTTATGTTTAGAAATGAAAGAAATCGTAGAATGAAAGGGCTGAAATGAGTTTTATTTTCCTATTTTTGTGACTCATGAATGGGATAATGTTATCAGCTGAGATAATAACACCTTTAAACGGCTTGGAATTTATTTGGTTCACAAAATCCATGAGAAGATTGACAGCATCTTAAACAGCAGCAGTCAGGGAGGCACTGGTGGTCATATTGACAGCAGCAATTTTGTGAGTAATGAAGGAGGTTATATGATTAAGTTTCCTGAAGCATAGAGTGCCCACCATGTACACTTACTGTATATTACCACCCTTCTGTGCAGTGGAATGGCTCCACTGCTTCTCAGTCCAGGATCAATAGGATTAGGGGATTTGCTCTGAAAGCTGGCCTGTGGCTTCTTGTTAATCAGGTAGGGTGCTTTGGAGCTCCCCTTGCTGGCTTTTTTGTAACAGTCTCTATTCATCACATAAAAAGCTATTCCTTGGTTCTATTTTTTTTACTTGTTTTTTTTCTAATTCACGCCTTTTAATGCTCAGTTTTGGAATTTATAAAAAAAAAAAAAAAACTTGGATAGATGTATAAGCTCTTGCTTGGGGCAATATCCCAGGTGGATATTTCCAGGGGACAGGTTTTGAGGGTGTTGGGAAAATAGCAGTTTAGCTATTTCAGTAGAACAGAGGAAAAATGCTATGCATTTATACATAAACAAAACTGAGGTCAATTTCCCTTCTATCTAGAGTCCATGTTGCCTGGAAACATGAAGGTAGGCCCTCATCACTTAATTTTTTTTCATTTGTAAAATAAATGAAAATAAAACTTTGGAGGTCCTTTTCAACTTTTGAACTTTGTAGGTTCTAGCTCTAATATCCTGTTTTCTAAGATACCTCCCAATTCTGGCATTCTATATTCTAAAATACCTTCCAGACATGGTATTCTGTTTTCTGAATTCTAGATCTTTTTCAGGGCTACCAACATCTGTTCTGAAGTAATCTATCTAATTAGTTACCTAGAGCATACGTCTATTGTGATAGACACCATGATAAGAGCTGGAAACATAAATAAAAACACAAATAAAAAATCTAAACAATCTCTGTCCTTGAGAAGCTTATATTCTAATGGGGGAGCTAGCAGGAGTGGTGGTATGATTGGAAAAGTCCCAGGGGCATGGGACAGAGCAAAATTAGTCCAAGGCTAGCTTATTAAAAGCCTAGGAGATTCCAGAGTTAAGAATCTAATTTTTAGCTGTAATAGGAGTGAAGGTAATAATCTCAGATTTCTACATTATAATGTTTATTCTAAAGTGTTATGTAGTAGGTTTGTCCTTCAATTCCAGAACTGCTTCATAATTGTGATCAACATGGAGTTAATATTTGATGCATACCCCTACCTACTGCCTTCTCTGCCAACAGCATACACAATTGTAGTTCAAATAGCAAAGTAATTACTTGGGACATAATATCAAAACAAAAGAAGGGGAAATAAAGAAATGAAATTATTCTTATTTGCTAGACACATCTGGGTACAATTACCCATAGACTTTCACACTGGTTTGGAAAGTCATCCTATGAAAAAAAAATTGGGTCCAAAGGTAGGGGAGGTTAAATTTCTGGTCTGCATGCCTTGTTTTGAGATTGGAATACTTTTTCTTGCCTAAGTCTGTATGGACTTACATGTCAATCTCTTTGGAATGGTCCAGAGTTTCTACAATCTCTCCGCTACTAAGGCCAGAAGCTTGCAGTTCTGTTGCACTCTCCTTTGCCATAGATGCCATTCATTAAAACTGTGCTCCTGCTGCTATTCTCCATCCTTTCCTTTGACTGTTTTCAGACTTCTTACCTGCGATCCATTAAGGATTTGTCCTGTTTCTCCTTTCTCCTGCTGCTGCAGCCTTTGGCAATTATCCTTATTCTAAAGTAAATCCACCAGAGTCAGGTGCCTTGGGCTAGCCAACATAGCTTCACCTCTGCCAATAAATATTTCCACAATCTCTATCTAACTGATGAACAAAAAGGGATCTTCAGGCAACATCAGATTTTTGATTACTGACCTCTTTTATCAGAAGATTCCCCATCAGAAAAGTTAGGGATCTCTAAATCTATTCACCATTGTCCCACCTTGGGGTCATGGCAACATGTTTTCCCCTATTCTCTTCCCAGTCAATACCTCCTACTAATTTTCTCTGAAGTTGGAAATAAGCATTTGTACCCATTTCCAAATATCCTTTCAATTTTGGTCATGTCCCTAGTCTCCAGCTCAGTCTTTTGAATAACCTTGCAGTTCTGTTAAGCCCTCCACTAAGAATTATAAATACCAAAGGGGAAGAGGGCAAGTTGAAAGCTTCTTTGGATATTGCTGCCTCCATGGCAAGATTTCCCTATCCCCTTCTTACTCCTATATTCTGTTCTAAGTTCTCTTTGAATATTAACATTTTGTCTTTTAAAGTATCTTCAGTTTCTGAAATTCTAAATTTTACAGTTCTTTCCAAATGCAAAACTTTTTGCTGTTATGTTCCCTCCAGTTCCTAGATTCGGTTTTAAAATAATGCTTTCAGGTCCCTTCAAACTCTAATGTTCTAGGTTCTAGGTTCTTACATCCTCTTTTCTAATGGTCTTTCAAGATCCTACCTTATATTCTACAGTCTCTTTCAACTTCACCATTCTTGATGATGTTGACACAAAGAGATGAAAATTGAGGATAAAATTGTATTGATGGAATTTTGATCCCCAACTTATTTCAGCTTGAACCAGCCTTGAACCATGCAAATAATTAATCATGGTTCTCACCAGAACAATGAGCAGACCAGCATATTCTGTAATCACATCACCAGGTTCCCTATGACGGTTACTACAAAACATAATACAGCAATCAGCCAATAAGAAAGTATCACTAAACAGGATGCAGAATATGACATTGGACTAAAAACCTCAATAAATCTTTTTCCCAACATGGCACCTGTGAAGTTCCCCTTCTTTGCTGTCTTTGGATGAACTTATTCTGGTTATAATGTCATTACAATATGTTACTTCCCCCAGTGAACTTTTCTGTATTCATTTTGGGTATGCATTTCCACCAAGGCTTTAATACTTTCCTTAAATAAAATAACAAATTCTTTCTGTAACCTCAAAATTTACAAATCTTGTAATATAATCAGTGCCATTTACTGTATAAAAATAATTGCCTTGATTTGTTGGCCTGCTGACTCTTTCAGGGAACTTGGTCCACTCTATACTATGTAAATCTCATTAAAATGTCTTTGCTTGGACTGGAGATTTTCTGCATCTAAATGCTTTCAGAGGTGACATCATGACACAATCCTGATATCTCACAGTATCATGTAATAAATCTGGGACACAGGATCTCTTTTCATTTTATACTTCTTAAATTCTATGGCTTCAGATCTTCATTCTACTTCCTGTTACATCATCTGCTTTTCTATATATAATCATTGGTGAGTTTGTGAGATCTGAAGATAATAGGTCACAGTGATCTACAATAGCACTGAGTAGTATCTGGGGAAATCCATGAATACCTATGGTTGATTTTGGCAGTTCACTGACACTTGGGATTTTGAGAAGGAGTGTGGAGTAGTAGAAAGATTAATGGTTGTAAAATAAGAAGACCTAAGATATGTCTTCATCATTTTATAGAAACTGCTCTCTCCAAACTAGCAATTATCTATCTTAATTGCCAAGTCAATCACTCTTTCTCAATTCTCATTTCCTATGACCTCTGTAGCCTTTGGCATTGTTGATCACCCTCTTTTCCTTGATTCTGTCTTCTTTAATGATTTTCAGAACACCCATTTTCTCTGAAATTGATATCTATTGTACCTACTTAGCCCAAGTACAATGCTAATTCCTCTTCCAAATGTCAACAATTCAAATATAGGAAGGCTACTGTAATTTTCCCCATCCTAAAATCTTCTCCTCTGCTCTTCACTGAAAATGAATTTCCTGGTCAATAAATTGGAGATAACCATACTTTTACTACCTATATTATAGTATTATGAAAATTAAAATGAGATCATGTATGTACATTTCTTAGTAATTAGAGATTATCATAAGAATATGAACTAGATACTCTTAATACTGTCAGGTAACATCTCAAAGTTGCTACTTTGCAGGTTGAGAGACACACACACCCCAAAAAAAAAAAACAATCCTAATATAAAGCCAGTCACTGAGCATTTATTAAATTCCTATTATGTGCCAGGTGCACCATGATAAGTACTGTGGTTTCAAAAGAAAGACAAAAGTACCAATAATCAAGAAATTGGCATTATAATGAGGGATAAAACATGCAAACCATTACATAGAAGAAAATTGATATAAGATAATTTGGAGAATATTATAGTGAAAAGAAAAGAAGGCAGGGAATAGTGACAGAGACAGAGACAGAGGAAGAAAGAGAGAGGAGAGAGATATAGATAGAAAGAATCTTAGAATTAAAAGGAACCTCAGGTACTACCTAGTCTAATCTGTAACTCACTAAAAATACTTTCAATAATATCTTATATAGGATCATTTGGGTTGTGTTTGAAGTCTCCCAATGAAATAGGTAAATTATCACCCCTCCCAGCAGTCCATTCAATTTAAGAATATGCCTATTATCAGGTTTCTTCATGCTGAGATGAAAGGTGCCTTCTTCTATCCTTAACTCAGGTGCATGTAAAAACAACAACAAAATTATACTATCCACCTGTGATTTCCTGCTAGGTATTTTCCATGTTTCAAGTGGGCCCAGTAAGCCTCAGAAGTAAGTGGAGGCAGGTGGATTCAGGAGTAGCATATGAAAGTAAATGGTGATTAAATCTTCTTGTAAGGCAGAGGATGTACATATTTCATAAGATAGCCCTTCAAATATTAGCATTTTACACAACATTCACTCTTCTGCAAACTAAATGCTTTCTTCACCCAATCCTTATGTGGAATGAATCTATGTGGTAAATTGGAAAGAATCATAAGTCAAGAACTTCAATTTGCTTTTTGAGGATCTTTCACTCATTGCCTATGTATGACCATGGGCAAGACTTTTAATCTTTTGAGACAATATTTCTTATTCCATACCATGTATACTCTAAAGCATTTTACAGCTCTAAACCTGTGATGCTCTGAGTCCCAAGAGAAGGATTCAAGACGCATTGCATTTAAGACATTCTAGCAGCAGTTAGATGGTGCAGTAGATAGAACACCAGCCCTGAAGTCAGGAGGACCTGAGTTCAAATTTGACCTCAGACACTTAACACTTCCTAGCTGTGTGACCCTGGGCAAGTCACTTAATCCCACTTGCCTCAGGAAAAAAAAAAATTCCACATTAGGGTAAAAAGAATGCATTCCTTTCCTGGAGGGGACGTGTGGGAAGGTTTAACGATCCATTTATCTATCTATCTATTTTAATCAAATTCAATTTATTCTCATCTTCTTATCTTTGATGACAATCTGGCTTCTAAATGTCAATTGAGTCAGATATTTTCCAAAATGAATGACATCACTTTTCCTTCCTTCATTTTGAGTAGTCCCTATTTATAATATTGCCAACTTCTGGAGCTATGACTGATTTACTTACCTTCTCTACAATTTAGTCTCATCTGTTGCACCTAAAGTGACAATCCACCTGCCTTCACTTACTTTTGAAGCTTGCTGGGCCTACTTGCAACTTGAAAAATGCTCAGCAGGCAATCACAGGTGGATAGAATACTTTTGTTGTTGTTTTTAAACACATACACCTGAATTACATATTCTTGAAATTTGGCTGCAGGCTCAAAAGACAGATAATTTTGAATTCATAATAGCCTTGTATTAAAAACACACACACACATACACACAGGGCATGTAGCTCAACACAAGTACTAATAAGTTGAGACTTTCTTTTTGAGAAAGGATGAGTTATGAATAGGGGTATTGACTGATCAGAAAGGAGATGTGAGAAGCAGAGAAAATAGAACAATGGGAAAGGAGGGGAGAAGAAAAGAAAGGTTTCGAGGAAATCTTTAAAAAATTAACAGAAGAAAGTAGGAGTAGGTTTGGAATGAAATATAGAAAAACAGGATAATTTTGGAAACTTTTGTTGAATTTGTTATATACTTTACCAAACCAACCCCCCCAAACAAGATATATGAAAAAGATTTATACTTTCACATATATTTTTTATTGTTGTTTTTTCTGTCTATATAGAGATGCCAATTGTTTGTCAAATTCAGAACAATAAAAAAGAAAAAAGCGGCTTTCAAATAGTCACTGGAAATAAAAACTCACCCATATAACTTTGACCAATAAAGGGAAATGGAGGCAGACAAATCAATTAAGGAATAAATATGTGCAAAGAGTACTAAGCAGATTTAATGAATTTAGAAAGTAAATTCCCTTTATTGCTATAATACATGTCAGTATTTAAAACTCATATCAAATATATTAATGAGCCTGTTTTTTTGTTTGCTTGTTTGTTTTATATTGTTTTAATGAAGCAATGCTTACCACTTCTCTGAGCATTCTGGAATGAATAAATTAGCATGCAAGAACTAACTGACTTCTGTTGTCAGGTCATGTTCTCAAGTGTGTCTTGAGGCAGCACTGGTTTTAGAAAGCAGCTAAATCTGGGGGAAATGGTATTAAGCTTGAATTTAGAAAACCTGGGTCTAAATCTTTATTCCCTACATGATCCTAGGAAAAGCCTCAGTTTCCTCATCTTTAATATGAGGTTAGTGGTAGCTGCATTTTCTGGATAGTATGGTTGAAGAGTTAAGTGGCTTATAGTACTATTAAAAAAGGGAGTTATCACTGAACATGGAAGTATGCTTCTATTCCTGTTTATCTCATAAAATGCCTCAGCAATCTCCTATCCCCATGTTTCTTTCTCTCAAGGTACCCACCAGTACAATCTTGCTATTCCTAGCACTAACAATCCTTTCATGATTCCTGGGAACTCTGTTAACTTATATAAACATAGGTTTTCCCAGTCCCAAGATAATAATAATGATCATATTTCTCATTTCAATACTTCAAAGCCCTGGTGGTATGCTTGTGTGGTTGTTCCTTCATCAACACCAGCAGATTGTACCTGCTTCATTCCTCATGAGGTATTCATTAGTTTCATTCTATTTTAAATGATTCATTATTCTGATCTACTAAGACTATTTAGAGTCCTAATTGTTTCATTAAACTTATGGACTATTACTCATAGTTTCATATGACTTTCAGAGAAATGTGGGTGGCTCATCAGGTAGAGTGTGAGGTCTGGATTCAATTCAAGACACTCTAGACTAGGACATTTACTAGCTATGTATACCAATCATCTAACTTGTATCTGTCTCCTTTTCCTAATATATAAAATTGAGTTAATAATAGTACCTACCTCTTAGAGTTGTCAGGATAAAATGAAATATTTTTAAACTGCCTAGTGTACAATAGGTGCTATTATAAATGCTAATATATAATTTATGTAATATATAATATAATCTCACATTGTTGTTCTGTTATTTTTTTTAGTCTTATCCAACTCTTCCTGATCCCATTTGGAGTTTTCTTGCCAAAAAAACTGAGTGCTTTACCAATTCCTTCTCCATCACATTTTATAGATGAGGAAACTGAGGCAAACAGAGTTAATTTAATTATTAAAGGCTATACAGTTATTTTCTGAGGCCAAAATGGATCTCAAGAAGGGGAGTCTTCCTGATTCCAGGCCCCACAGTAGAGAAAAAGTAACTAACATTTAAATAAGTAAATATATGAGGTAATGGGAAATCTAGGTCTTGCTGTGGATAAAGTCCCATGTCCAGAATGAGAAGACTTGAGTTCAAGTAGTATTGTCTCATTTTCATCATCTACAAAAGGAACATGATAATAGCACCTACTTCCTAGAATTGTTGTGAGGATAAGAGGATCAAATGAAACAATAATTGTAAACTGTGCATATTTTTCATAATTGCTATCATTATTGGCAGGAGCAGCAGCAAAAGTAATAGCAGCAATAGCACCAGCAGCAATAATTGTAGCAGCAATAGCAATAGCAAAATCAATAAGATCATAAGGAAAGGCAATAACAACAACAGTAATAATAGCAGCACCAGCATTAGTATTAGTAGCAATAGCACTAGCAGCAATAGTGAGGGCAGCAGCAGTAGCAGCATATTTTTAATTAAAGCTTGTTAATTTTCAAAAGAAATGCGTGGATAAATTTTCAACATCAATTCTTGCAAAACTTTGGGTTGCAATTTCCCTCCCCTTCATCCCACCCCCTTGCCTAGATAGCAAATAATCCAATATATGTTAAAGATGGTAAAAATATGTGGTAAATCCAATATATGCACATATATATATATATATATATATATATTTATTTATAAAATCATCTTGCTGCACAAGAAAAATCAAATCAAAAATGGAAAAACATGAGAAAGAAAATTAAATGCAAGCAATCAACAACAAAAATAGTGAGAATGCTATGTTGTGATCCATATTCAGTTCCCACAGTCCTCTCTCTGGGTACTGATGGCTCTCTTCATCACAAAATCATTGGAACTGGTTTGAAACATTTCATTGTTGAAGAGAGCCATGTCCATCAGAATTGATCATCATATAGTATTGTTGTTGCTGTGTATAATGATCTCCTGGTGCTGCTCATTTCGCTCAGCATCAATTCATGCAAGTCTCTCCAGGCCTCTCTGAAATCATCCTCCTGGTCATTTCTCACAGAACAACAATAATCACAGAACATTCATATACCATAATTTGTTCAGCCACCCTCCAATTGATGGACATACATTCAGTTTCCAGTTTCTAGCCACTACAAAAAGGGCTGCCACAAATATTTTTGCACATGTGGGTCCCATTCCTTCCTTTAAGATCTCTTTGGGATATAGGCCCAATAGAAACACTGCTGGGTCAAAGGGTATGCACAGTTTGATAACTTTTTGAGCACAGTTCCAGATTGCTCTCCAGAATGTTTGTATCTGTTCACAGTTCCACCAACAATGTATCAGTGTCCCAGTTTTCCACATACCCACCAACATTCATCATTATCTTTTCCTGTCATTTTATTCAATCTGATAGGTGTGTAGTGGTACCTCAGAGTTGTCTTAATTTGCATTTCTCTGATCAATAGTGATTTGGAGCACCTTTTTATATGACTAGAAATAGTTTTAATTTCTTCATCTGAAAATTATCTGTTCATATCCTCTGACCATTTATCAGTTGGAGAATGTCTTGAATTCCTATAAATTTGAGTCAATTTTCTATATTTTTTTTTTAGAAATAAGGCCTTTATCAGAACCTTCAAATATAAAAATGTTTTCCAATTTTATTGTTTTCCTTCTAATCTTCCCTGCATTAATTTTGTTTCTATAAAACTTTTTAACTTAATATTATCAAAATAGTCTATTTTTGTCCAATAATGATTTCTAGTTCTTCTTTGGCCACAAATTTGTTTCTTCTCCACAGGTCTGAAAGGTAAACTATATTTTGTTCTTCTTTGCTTATAATATCACTCTTTATATCTAAATCATGAACCCATTTCTAATCTTGGTATACGGTGTTAGATGTGGGTCAACGCCTTGTTTCTGCCATATTTGCTTCCAGTAGTTTTGTCAAATAGTGAATTTTTATCCCAAAATCTGGGGTTTGGGGATTTGTCAAACACTAAGATTAATATACTCATTGATTTTTTTTTGTCCTGTGAACCTAACCTATTCCATTGATTGACTGCTCTATTTCTTAGCCAATACCAAATGATTTTGTTGACTGCTGCTTTGTAATATATTAGATTTGACACAGCTAGGCCACCTTTATTTGCATTTTTCTTTAATTCCCTTGAAATTCTTGACTTTTTTGTTTTTTACAGATGAACTTTGCTATTATTTTTTCTAGATCTGCAAAATAATTTCTTGAAAGTTTGGTATAGCACTGAATAAATAGATAAATTTAGGTAGTATTATCATTTTATTATATTAACTCAGCTACTCATGGGCACTTGAAGTTTTTCCAGTTGATTGGATCTGACTTTACTTGTGTAAAAAGTCTTTTGTAGTTGTATTCATATAGTTTCTGACTATACTTCAGAATGTAGACTCCTAAATATTTTATTATTTATCAAGTTATTTTAAATGGAATTTTTCTTTGTGTCCTTGATGTTGAACTTTGTTATAAAATATAAAATTGATGATGATTTATGTGGATTTATTTTGTATCCTGAAACTTTGCTAAAGTTATGAATTATTTCTAACAGTTTTTTAGTTGATTCTCTATGGTATTCTAAGTATACCATCAAATCATCTGCAAACCATAATTTGGATTCCTCATTACCTACTCTCATTCCTTTAATCTCTTTTTCTTCTCATTGCCAATGCTAACTTTTCTAATACAATATTGAATAGTAATGGTGATAGTGGACAACCTTATTTCACCCCTGATCTTATTGGGAATGGTTCAGTTTTTCCCCATTACTTTTGATACCTACTGATGGTTTTAAATAGATGGTACTAATCATTCTAAGGAAAAGTCCATTTTTAATACTCTCTAGTGTTTCTTATAGGAATGAGTGTTGGATTTTATCAAATGCTTTTTCTGCACCCATTGAGATAATCATATGATTTCTGTTTGGTTGGTTATTGATATATTCATTCTTCTAATAGGTTTACAAATATAGTACCAGCCTTATATTCCTGGTATAATTCCTACTTAGTCATAATGTATTATCATGGGTATGACTTGCTGTAATCTCTTTGCTAATATTTTATGTAAGGTTTTAGTATCAATATTCATTAGGGAAATTGGTCTATAATTTTCTTTAGCTGTTTTAACCCTACCTGCTGTCCCAGTACCATATCTGTGTCATAAAAAGGAATTTGGTAGAACTTCTTTCCATATTTTTTTTCAAATAGTTTGCATGTAATTGGAATTAATTTTTTTAATGTTTGGTAGACTTCACATGTAAATGTATCTGGCCCTGGAGATTTTTTCTTAGGGAATTGATTAATAGTTTGCTCTATTTCTTTTTCTAAGATAGGACTATTTAAGTAATTTATTTCTTCTTCTGTTAATCTGAGCAATCTATATTTTTGTAAGTATTCCTCCATTTCACTTAGATTATCATATTTATTGACATGTAATTGGGCAAAATAACTCCTAAATTTGCTCTAATTTCTTCTTCATTAGTGGAAAGTTCTCCCTTTTCATTTTTGGGATTAACAATTTGATGTTCTTCTTTCCTTTTTCTAAACATATTAACTAAAGTTTCATCTATTTTTTTACATAAAAAAACAACTCTTAATTTTATTAATTAATTCAATAGTTTTCTTGCTTTCAGTTTTATTAATCTCACCTTTTATTTTCAGAATTTCTAATTTGATATTTAATGGAGCATTTTAATTTTTTCTTGTTTTTTTAGTTGCAAGGACAATTCATTGATCTTCTCTTTCCCTATTTTATGCAAGTGAGCATCTAGAAATATAAATTTTCCTCTAATAACTGCTTTGGCTGCATACTACAAATTTTGGTATGCTGTCTCATTATTGTCATTCTCTTGGATGAAATTATTGATTCTGTCTATGATTTGTTGTTTCAACTATTCATTCCTTTATTTCATAATCAATGGCTTTATTGAGTTTTTCTTTTCTTTTTTTATTAAAGCTTTTTATTTACAACACATATGCATGGGCAATTTTTCAACACTGACCCTAGCAAAACCTTCTGTTCCAAATTTTTCCCTCCTTCCCCCCACCCCCTCACCTAGATGGCAAGTAATCCAATACATGTTAAATGTGTTAAAATATATGATAAATCCAATATATGTATATAAATTTATACAGTTATCTTGCTGCACAAAAAAAAAATTGGATCTTGTAAGAAGGTTTTCCTGAGAAGGAAAACAAAATTCAAGCAAACATTAACAGAAAGCATAAAAATACTCTGTTGTTTCCACACTCAGTTCCCACAGACCTCTCTCTGGGTGTAGATGGCTCTCTTCATCACTGGACAATTGGAACTGGCTTGAATCATCTCATTGTTGAAGAGAGCCATGTCCATCAGAATTGATCATGGTATAGTCTTGTTGTTGCCATCTATAATGATCTCCAGATTCTGCTCATTTCACTCAGCATCAGTTCATGCAAGTCTCTCCAGGCCTCTCTGAAATCATCCTGCTGGTTGTTTCTTATAGAACAATAATATTCCATAACATTCATATACAATAATTTATTCAGCCATTCTCCAACTGTTGGGCATACATTCAGTTTCCAGTTTTTTAGCCACTACAAAGAGGGCTGCCACAAACATTTTTGAACATGTGGGTATCTTTCCCTCTTTTGGGATATAAGCCCAGTAGAAATACTGCTGGGTCAAAGGGTATGCACAGTTTAATAACTTTTTGAGCATAGTTCTAAATTGCTCTCCAAAATGGTTAGATCTGTTCACAGTTCTACCAACAATGTATCAGTGACTCAGTTTTTCCATATCCCCTCCAACATTCTTCATTATCTTTTCCTGACATCTTAGCCAATCTAACAGGTGTGTAATGGTATTTCAGACTAATCTTAAGTTGCATTTCTCTGATCAATAGTGATTTGGAGCACCTTTTCCTATGACGAGAAGTAGTTTCAATTTCTTCATCTGAAAATTGTCTGTTCTTTTGACCATTGATCTTTTGGAGAATGCCTTCAATTCTTATACATTTGAGTAAATTCTCTATATATTTTAGAAATGAGGCCTTTATCAGAACCTTTGAATGTAAAAATGTTTCCCCAGTTTATTGCTTCCCTTCTAATCTTGTCTGCATTAGTTTTGTTTGTACAAAACCTTTTTTAAATTAATATAATCAAAATTTTCTGTTTTTTTTGATCAATAATGCTCTCTAGTTCTTCTTTGGTCACAAATTCCTTCCTCCTCCACAGATCTGATAGGTAAATTATCCTATGTTCTACTGATTTATTTATAATATCATTCTTTATGTCCCAATCATGAATCCATTTCAACCTTATTTTGGTATTTGGTGTTACGTGTGGGTCAGTGTCTAATTTCCACCATACTAGTTTCCAATTTTCCCAGCAGATTTTGTCAAACAATGAGTTCTTATCCCAATAGCTGAGGTCTTTATCACCCATTCATTCTTTAGGATTAGATTACTTAATTTCCAATTAATGTTTTGGTCTATTTTCCCTTGGCCTTTTATTGCATGTAATTTTTATCACATTATGATCTGAGAAAAAAATGCATTTTCAATTCCTTCCTTTCTGCATTTGATTTTGAGGGTTTTATACCCTAATACATGGTCAATTTTTGTATAGGTTCTATATACTCTTGAGAAAAAGGTATATTCTCTTTCTGTCTCCACTAAATTTTCTCTGAAGATTTATTATATATATATATATATAACTTTTCTAGGATTTTATTTACCTCTTTAATTTCTTTCTTACTTATTTTGTGGTTGAATTTATCTAGTTCTGAGAGAGTGAGGTTGAGATCCTCCACAAGTATAGTTTTGCTGTCTAATTCTTGCAGCTCTCTTAACTTCTCCTCTAGGAATTTGGATACTATATCACTTGGTACATATATGTTTAGTATTGATGTTACTAAATTATTTATTATACCTTTAAGCAGGATGTAGTTTCCTTCCTTATCTCTTTTAATTAGATCTATTTTTGCTTTTACTTGATCTAAGATCAGGATTGCTACCTTTGCTTTTTTTTTTCACCTCAGTTGAAACATAATAGATTCTGCTCCAGCCTTTTTTCCTTTACTCTAAATGTATCACTCTGCTTTAAATGAGCTTCTTGTAAACAACAAATTGTAGGAGTCTGCTATCCACTTCTGTTTTATGGGAGAGTTCATTCAATTCACATTCATAGATAAAATTATCATCTCTGCATTTCCTGGCATCTTGTTTACTCCC
>JAJPUD010004178.1:188995-208936 GCA_023553655.1 Myrmecobius fasciatus
TAGATAAAATTATCATCTCTGCATTTCCTGGCATCTTGTTTACTCCCAGTTATATGTTTCTCTTCCCTTTCCCCCTTTTCCTCCTCCCCAGTATTTTGTCACTGATCATCCTGTCCTTCAAATAGCCCTCCCCCTTTTCAGCCCCACCCCTTTTTATACCTTTCCTTTTCTACTTCTCTTCTCCCTTCTATTAGCCTTCCCCTTTTTCCCTCTTCCCCTTCTACTTCCTATAAGGTGAAACAAGCTTCTCTGTGAAACTAAATGTGTCTGATATTCTCTCTTTGAGCCAAATCTGATGGGAGTAACATTTGCATAATGCTCATCCTCCTCCCCTCTTTACCTCAACTGCAATTGTTAAGTTACCCCATTTTAATTCCATTTTCCTCTTCTTCCAGTAGAATCACCATTCCTTTTCTAATTTCTTTTAAAATCATCACAATAAAATCAAATTATACCTACACACTCTAAGTATACAAATAACAGATACAGATCTCGAGGCAAACACATCATTTTCCTATATAGATATAAGCTTTTTAACTTTTAAAAGAAAGTTATTTTTTTTCCTTTTTACTTTTTTATTCTTCTCTTGAGTTCTTTCTTTGAAGATCAACATTTCTATTCAGCACTGATTTTTTCATCAGAAATACATGTAATTCACCTGTTTCATTGAATTTCCGTCTTCTCTCCTGAAAGATGATGCTCAGTTTTGCTGGATAATTGATTTTTGGCTGCAATCCAAGTTCCTTTGCCTTTCAGAATATCAGACTCCATGCCCTTTGATCTTCTAAAATGGATGTTGCTGGGTCCTGGGTAATCTTGATTGTGGTTCCTCAATATTTGGATTGGTTCCTTCTGGCTGCTTGCAATATTTTTCCTTGATTTGATAATTTTGAAATTTAACTACAATGTTCCTTGGAGTTTTCATTTTGGGGTCTCTTTCAGAAGGTGATTGGTGAATTCTTTCAATGGCTATTTTACCCTCTGGTTCTAGGATATCCAGATGATTTTTCTTGATGATTTCCTGAAAGATGATGTCTAGGCTTTTTTTTTTTTTTTTTTTTTTTTTTTTTTTTTATCATGGTTTTCAGGAAGTCCAGTAATTCTTAGATTGTTTTTCCTAATTCTATTTTCCAGGTCAAATGTTCTTCCAATAAGGTATTTTACATTTTCTTCTATTTTTACATTTTTTTAGTTTTGTTTGACTAATTCTTGAAGTATCATTCATTCATTCATTCATTTTCATTTGTTAAATTCTAATTTTAATGAATTCTTTTCTTTAGTATGCGTTTTTATCTTTTTTTGCATTTGGCCAATTGAACTTTTATATGAATTGTTTTGTTTGAAGTATTTTTTTTCCATTTCACAAATTTTGTTTTTCAATTTTTTTCATATCTATTTTGTAAGGAGTTATATTATTTTATAATTTCATCAAGTCTATTTTTAAGGAGCTTTCTTCAGATAATTTCTGGTTTTCCTTTTCCATACCCTCTTCCAAAGATCTCATTCCCTTTCCCCATTTTTCTTTTAACTCTCTTTTAAAATCCTATTTGAATTTTTCCAAGATAGCCTTGTAAAATGGGGACCAACTCATATCAAGCTTTGGGCCTTCATCTGGAGCTGGCTTTCCTTTAGGATCCTCAGAATTTGAGATCTGTTCTTCTCTTTCTCCATAAAAGCTGTTTATAGTCAGAGTTCTTTTTGCTTTTTTTGCTCATTTTTTTAAAAGTTTGAGGTCTTCTCTTAACACAAAGGGGCAATAGCCATTTACCCTGGGGCAGTTCTGCTAACTGACTTCTGGGGCTGAGTAAGCACAGCCAGGTTCTGTTTATTCTGGACCTCAGAAGCCCTTTTGTGTTGGTTTTTGGGTGTCTTACAGCAAATCTGGGCTTGCAACCAGGACAAAGTAGCCTAAGAACCTTGAAGTAGATTTCCCAGTGTGAAGATGCCAGAATGCCCTGGCTCCCTGTTCAGGATCCCTGAGCTGAGGTCTGGGCTTGACAGCTTCTCCCCATGCCCTACTGCAGCAGACCTTTTCTGAAGTTCTCCCACAGTATCTTCTGGAAATTTGTTGTAGTCCAAATATTGGTGGTTTTCTGTCACTCCAAAACCAATTTAGAAGCTTAATCTACTGTTAATTTGAGGGAAGCTCAGAGGAGGTCACAGAAAGCCATGTCTGCTCTCTGCCATCTTGAGTAAGCAGCATTATTAATAGCAGTAACAGCAGGAGCAGCAGCAATAGTTATGGCAATAGCAATAGCAATAACAGCAGGAGTGTCATTAGTAATGGCAGCAACAACAGTAGAGCAGCAATAGTAAGGCAGCAACAGCAGCAAAAATAATAGCAACAGCAGCAATAATTGTAGCAGTAATAGTAATAGCATAATGATAATAGCATTAGTAAAGGCAGCAGTAACAGTAATAATTATAGCAGCAGCAACAACATTAATAATAATAGCAATAGCATAAGCATCAATAGTAAGGGCAGTAGCAGTAGTAACATTATTAGTAGCAATAACAGCAGTAGCAGTAGCAAATGTTATGGCAGTAGCAAAAGCAATTAAAGCAACAGTAGTATTAGTAATAACAGCAACAGCAGTAGCAGCAGCAGCAATATTTATTGCAATAGCAATAGCAATAATTGCAATAGCAGCAATAGCAGTAGCAGCAGCACTAGTTTTGGTAGTAGTAATATCAGAAGGAATAGCATTAGTAATAGAAGAAGAAGGAGAAGGAGAAGGATGAAAGGAGGAGGAGGAGGAGGAGGAGGAAGAAGAAGGAGGAGGAGGAAGGAGAAAGAAGAAGAGGAAGGAGGAGGAAGAAGGAGGAGGAAGGAGGAAGAGGAAGGAGGAAGGAGGAAGAAGAAGAAGAAGGCGGTGGCTGGGTTGGCATGGTATATATTCTAGGTATGGGAGAAAACAAACAAATATACATAAATATAGATTAAAGTCTGAACACCTTGTAGTATATTATGAAAGGAATACAAAGTATATACAGGATATTGATATGAAATAAGGATTAAATGATAGGTTGGAATTGGATGTGAAACATTTTAAATTTAAGGAAGAATAAGGCCATGGAGTTTTCCTCTGATTTGGGTTCTTTATGAATTTGTAAGTTGAAACCTGAGGAAGGTAAAGGGATAACAAAAGAATATTAAACTGGAAATTTGACTTCAAGTTGTCAGGATCTGATAAACTATATATAATGAATCCCCAATATTCAAGAGTTTAGCTTTCCCAATTCCAAGCATTTGTAATTTTACTAGTAAACCCATTTTCACTTTCATATTGACAATCATGCACATCCTCAGCTATGCACTGCAGAGAAAAAAAAAATAAGAAGCCCCAATGCACAAGTTTGTTTTGTATCTGCAAAAAGGAAGAAGGTATTTGTAAAAGGGTTCTTGAATCTTCTCCACAAAGTGCTAAATTAATCTCTCAAGTGCCACTAGGGGAACTGGGGAAAAATGGAAAAGTAACTAAATTTGTGTCTTAATGACATGGCAGTCATCCCTACCTCCAGAGTCTAGCTCTTTGCTACCTGAGAGTCTGTTGGCCTCTGACAGAAGTTCTCTATATGCATGGGCTGGGACTCACTCCCTGGTGTGTGCTTTTCATGAAGAACAGTTCAATCAGAGTCAAAAAAAAGAGAGATTTGAAATAGCAGGTGTTACCTGTCCCCTTCTCTTTTTTACCTTAAGGTTCTATTGACATTGTTTACCCTGTTCTTGAAATTACCCATGAAATGCCAGGAAGTGGAGAAGCAACACTGACTGTGTTTGTTTTTTGTCCTTTTTTCTGAAAGAGGGTTAAAGGCATCAGGAAGATGAAGTCTTGGCTTGCAAATGAGTTAGAGATTTAAATGAAGCAGGACTGTGCAAAGTCACCAGCTTCATTCTCTCTTCCAGAGCTGTCTGAGTCTAATGACAAGACATAGGTTAAAACAACTGGAGAGAGAACCAAATGAGGTGAAAGATCTTGGCCTTTTTAAGTTAAGTTCTTCCCCAAGTTTTAGTTTGCTGGAGGAAGAAAACAGGATCTTTTACCTAATCAAAAATAAATAAAATTAAATTAATAAATCCATCTGGGAGGGGAATACTCTCAGTCACAACAGCAACAATTGCTATTAATAGTCACTCTGAGTCATAAAAACTCAAATAATGGCCAGGAGACTGATTATATTGAAGAACTTGCAAATTTGATTGTTAAGGCACCATCAGTAATCTTTGAAACATCTTAGAGAAGGATTAAGGTGGCTCAGGACTGAAGAAAGACAAATATTAATACAGTTTTCAGATAGGGAAGAAGTTGGACACTACAAACCATAGATCAATAAGATTTCTGGCAAAAAAAAAGAATGTATTAATTTTTATTTTATTTTTATTAATTTTAACAGACATTGCTTTATGAATCATGTTGGGAAAGAAAAATTAGAGCAAAAGGTAAAAAACATGGGAGAGAGAAAAAAACAGAACAAAGAACTGAACATAGCATGTATTGATTTAAATTCAGTCTCCTTAGTTCTTTTTCTAGCTGCAGATGGCATTTTCTGTCCAACATCTTTTTTGGGATTGCTTTGGATTACTGAACTACTGAGAAGAATCAGGTCTTTCATAGTGGATCATCAAACATTCTTGCTCTTATTGTGTACAGTATATTCCTGGTTCTTCTTCTTTTGCTCAGCATCAGTTCATGTAAATCTTTCCCGGCCTTTCTAAAATATTCAGCATGTTTGTAGAGCAATAATATTCAATTACTTTCATGTACCACAACTTTCAGCCATTCCTCAATTGAGGGGCATCTATTCATTTTCCATTGCTTTGCTACCACACACACACACAAAAAAAAAGCTACTACAAATATTTTTGCACATGTGGGTCTTTTGTTTTTCCTTTATGATTTTCTTGGATTTAGAACCCATAATGGCATTGCTGGGTCAAAGGGTATACACAATTTTATAGGCCTTTGGGCATAGCTCCAGATTACTTTCTAGAATGATTGATAATTTCACAATTTCACCAACAATGCATTAGTATCCTAGTTTTCCCACATCCCCTCCAACATTTATCATTATCTTTTCCTGTCATACTAAGCAGTCTAAGAGGTGTGAGGTGATACCTTAGAGTTTTTGTTTGTTTCTTTTTTTCACTAAGGCAGTTGAGGTTAAGTGACTTGCCCAGGGCCTCACAGCTAGGAAGTGTTAAGTGTTTGAAACCAGATTTGAATTCAGGTCTTCTTGACTTCAGGTATTGTGCTCTATCCACTGTGCCACCTAGATGCCCCTCTCAGAGTTGTTCTAATTTTCATTTCTCTAATCAATAGTGATTTAGAGCATTTTTTCTCATAATTCTAGATGGCTTTAATTTTGTTATCTAAAAATTGTCTGTTCATGTCCTTTGACCATTTATCCGTTGAGGAAAAGAATGTACTATTAAAGAGAGAGTTTGTCAACATCTAAAAACAGAAGTAATGATCACTGAGAATCACAGCATAACTTCATCAAGAACATGGCATGTATGCCAAATAATATTTATTTTCTGTTTTAGCCAGAGGGATTAGACTTTTGGAATAGGAAAATATAAAATGAATAGTTTTATCCAGATTTATTTTAAAAATATTTGTAAAAGTCATGTATTTAGGATGATTAAGAACTGGTTGAATGATTAAGCTGAAAGAGATGTTATTAATGGTTTCATATAATTTTGCAAGGAGGTTTTAGAATTCTATCCTGCACCGTTTTATATTCCTTTTAATGATTTGTAAAAAAAAATAGCAATATTATGCAGAATAAATGGCAATTGTCATATTGCTAGGAGGTATAACTATCTCATTGGAAGAACGAAGCAGGATGCAAAATGAATTCAATAAGTAAACTAATGGATTGAGTTAAAAAAGCATATATATATATATATATATATATATATACATATATGTTCAGATAAATGTAAAGCCACAAAATCTGAGAATTGTGAGGATTCCTTCAGTAATTATCTAGTCTGATCCATACATAAAAATGATAAAGATGATAATAAATAAACAAAAAGGCAGACAGAAAAATAATAAAATCTCTCTCTCTCTCTACATATATACATATATATATATATGTATACATCTTTGACATTTACAAAGTAATTTACAAATATTTTCTCATTTTATCCTCAAAACAAATCTGGAAGGAAAGATTCTATTATGATCTTCATTTTACAGATGAAAAAATGAATCAAGCAGAGGTTAAGTGACAGGCAAGGACTATAATATACAGAGAAATGGTCATCCAATCTTTGTCTGAAGACCTCCAAGGAGTAGGAAACCAGTACGTTCCAACGCAAGCCATATTCTGTTTAGATAGCTCTAATTGTTTATTTTTTCCTCTTTCACATCAAGCATAAATTTCCTTCTTCACAACTTCTACCCACTGCTTCTGATTTTCCTTTCAAGATCAAGCAAATCAATGTCCTCTACTTATTTGACTTCTTCAAATATCTGAAAGCTTTAATGGCCCTCCCCTCATGTCTTCTCAAGACTAAACATTCCAATTCAAGATCCTTCATCATTCTGATTGTTCTCCTCTGAAAAAGTTATATTTTGTTTTAAGAAATACTGTCCTGATCACAAGATAAGAGAAGTATAACTAGAGATGAGTTCATGTGGATTTTTGTGAATAGTAGGTAGTGTCAGCAAATAGGGCACCATGGTCTAAAAATAGCAAGATAGTCCTTGCCTGAATGAGAGGCACTTGTCTAGAATGAGAGAGGTGATTATCTTGTTTTATTCTAAATGCATGCTTAGTCAGATTATATCTGAAATGGCATGTTTCCTTCTAAGCTTGACATTTTAGGACAGGAAATAATAATCTGGAGATCATACAGAGAAGTGTGACGATCATTATAAGAAGTCTTTGCCATACAAAGTTTCATTTTGAATTTGAATTTGAAATGTTTATACTTTCAAAGTAAAGACTTGAGATGGGGGATGTTGGCTCTAATTCTATGAAGGACTTTATGTCGAAGAAAGATCAAAATTTATCTGCTTTTATCTTAAAGAACAGAAATAGGAACAGTGGAGAAAGGATTTTTAGCTAGTTTGTTGTTTGTTTTAAACTGGGTCTTTCTATCTCACTTACCTGAAAGTATAGCAGCCTCTCTTAGGTCCAGATCCACAGCTTATCATTACAAAAGATTTGACCTGTTCAATTCTTGATCTGATCTGGACTGGTTTACTTCTCTTTAGACAACCAGGCAGTCCCCTGCCCTCATTAGCTCACATATTGGTCCTGGACTTACTTCAGACACCAGGCTTAATACACTACAACTCAAAACTCCTATACACAAGTGATATACCTGCCTCAGCCTGTTATCAAGAATTGCAGACATGCACCACCACATTCAATGGGATAAATTATGGAGACACATATTTCAATTGGATCTAAAGGGGGTGGGGGAGTAGGGTCAAGGGGAACTTCCTAACAAGAAGGACCACTTTATAAGTTGTGAGTTCATTTTCATTATAGATCTTCAAGTGAAAAATGGATAATCATTTCATGAGGATATTTTACAGGAGATTCTTCATCCAATATATATTGGACAACATGCTCTCTGTAGTCCCTGTAAAATCTGATAGTCCACAATTCTGTATTATTTAAAAAGTTACAATGATCAATTGCAAAAGTAGGGGGAAAAGAGCCTTTTAATTTTTGACTCATTCTTTTTGGACTCCATCAGTCCCATTGCACATATCAACATAAAAAATGAACATTTCAACAAGATTTTATTTAGTGTTTGTTAAGTAAAACACTATAAGAGAAACTTGGTGGCCCAGTGGAAATAATGCCAGGGCTTGAATAAGGAAGACTCATTTCCCTGATCTCAAATCTGGTCTTAGACACTTACTAACCAAGTAACTCTGGGGAATTCATTTAACCCTATTTACTTCAGTTTCCTCATCTGTAAAATGAGATAGAGAACAGAAGAGCAAACCACCCTAGCATCTTTGCCAAGAAAATCTCAAATGAAGTAATGAAAAGTCAAACACAACTAAACTAGTAGAACAAAAGGCACCCTTAGGAACTAATAACACAAGCATAAAATATGTTATACTATCTTGCCCTCAAAGAACTTCCATCTTATTTGGGAATTTAGATTCTAAGAGATTGCTTGAATACTTCATAATAGATTCCTGGGAGGCAGCAGACTATGACTCAAGGGATAAATCTGGCCTACTGCCAGTTTTTGTACAGCTCACAAGTTAAGAATGCATTTAACATTTTAAAATGAATTTTATTGAATATTGTTAAATTCAATTGTCTATAATTATATATAACATAACAAATGCATTATGTAATATGTTATATATAAGAAATACTTAAAATATAATTTATTTAAACAAATAAAACCATTCTTATTTCATAGATCATCAAAAAAAATAGACATCATGTTAGATTTTACCAGTAAGTTGTAATTTGCTGACCCCTTATCTATTGTGAAGAAAACATTTAAGTAGTGAGAAATTATTTGCCACTGCTTCTGACCATACTTAAAAGCCTTGGTCCAAGATTAAAGAAACATAATTATAAGAATTTCATACATTACAAAAAACATATTCCTGGAGAAAATAAACAAATGACATGCCTGAAATACTAAAAAACAAAAAAAAAGAAAGGATCTCAGAGCACTGATTAGATATTCTAGGGAAGATTTATGAAAAAATATGGACCAACATCATATAAGATATTATTTTTTAAAGGAAGGAGATAAGCATTTATTAGGAACCAACTATATTCTAGGCAATGTGTTAATTACTATTCAACTATGACCTCATTTGATCCTGACAAAAACTCTGTGAAGTATGAAACATTTTTTTCCAATTTTTAAAACATTTTTATTTATACTTTTGAGTTCCAATTCATTCCCTCTCTCCTCTCCCCCTTCTTGAGACAGTAAACAATCAGATATAGATTGCATATGTGCATTCATATTAATCATTTTATACAAGAATACTGGATTAAAAGAAAAAAAGAAACTGAAAATAGCATGCTTCAGTCTGCATTAAAAATATTGGTTCTTTCAGTGGAAGGATATAATATCCTTCATTGTTAAATTCTGGGATTGTTTTAGATTATTATATTGTTGAGAATAACTAAGTTATTCACATTTGTTCATCAAACAAAATTGCTATTATTGTGTAGAATATTTTCCTGGTTCTGTTCATTTCACTATGGAATCTTTCTAGGTTTTTCTAAGATCATCCTACTTGCTATTCCTTATAACACAATAACATTTTATTACAATCATATGTCACAGTTTGTTTAACCACTCACAATTGAAAAGCTCCCCTTTGATTAACAATATTTTTGTACAATTAGGCTCTTTTTTCTTCTTTTGGTTATCTTTGAGATAGACACCTAGCATTGGTATTGCTAGAACAAAGTTTATAATACAATTTTATAACTCTTTCGGCATTGTTCCAAATAGCTGTCTAGACTGGTTGGATCAGGGGAGGATGCTAGGAAAATGGAAAAGGGGATCAGAAAATTTCAGGGTCTCCAAATTTCACCACAAACAAAACAGAGTTAACAGAGACTAGTGAAAAACAAAGTCTTGGGGCAGAACAGGGATCCTCCTGGGACTACCCAAGGATATTGGAAGAAAGATACCAAGACAAGATTTAAACTGAGTGAAGTACTGAATCGGGAGGGAATTTCAGCCTAACCCACAGGAACTTGTACCTCTCAGGACATCAAACAGTATAGAGTCTGGAGTCTGAGTCTGGGAAGACTGAAGGAACCTCCATTGATTAGGATGACCAGGCCAGCTGTGCTGATGAGATATGGCCCTAGGAGAAAAGGAATCAGCATATCCAGTGAGTACATAGTATAGCTATAAGAGATCAAGAAATAATAAAACAAAACATAAAGAATGAAAAAGCAGAATAAAACATAAAGCATCCTTTGTTTCTGTTTTTTTGTTTTTGCTTTTTCTTTAAAATGTTATTATCCTGAATTTTGCAATCATCTAAAAACATGATCATTTGCATATACAAAGAACAGAAAAAAGATAATTATATATGAAACTATTAATGTCTATCAAATACAGCTTATATTTAAAAAATATACAACAAATTTAATGGATTGAAAAGGTATCTTCTTGTCTATATGTCCTGAATCTTTTTTAATTTAATATTTTTCCTGAGTTACATTCAAAGTAAATATATATTTTTTTAATTTGTTATTAAAACGTTTGGGTTCTATGTTCTCTCCTTTATCTTCACCTACAATTAAGAAACCACATGTGAAATTATGTAAAACATTTCCATAAAAGTCAAGTTTAGAAAGAAAACATAAATTCCCACCCTAATTAAAATGAAAAGTCTCAAGAAAAATTAAGTTAAAAAGAAAGAGATAGAGAATGCTTCAATCTGTATTCAGAACAATCAGTTCCTTTTCTGAATATGGATAGGATTCTTCATTGTAAGTTCCTCAGAGTAGTTATGTATGATTGTACTGCTGAGAAAAAGGGAAATCATTTATAGCTGATCATCCCAGAACATTGCTATTACTTTGTAAAGAATACATTTCACTTCGCTTGAGTTCATAGAGGATTTTCCAGATTGTTGTTGTTGTTTTCTGAGAACATCCTGTTCATCATCTCCCAGATAACAATAATATCCCATCACAAGCATTTATCATAGTTTATTGAATCATTCTCTAATTGATGGCCATCTCCTTAATTTACATAATTTTCTTGCCTAGAGGAGAGAGCTGTTATGGATATTTTTGTACATATAGGTCATTTGGCATTTTGTTGTTGTTGTTATGCTTTGTTTCTTTGTTTTTCTAAATCTCTTTTGGTATTTATGCCTAGAAGTTGTGCTATTAGGTCAAAGGATATGCTTTGATTTATAGCCTATTTGGGCATAGATCATATCTTTTGATCATTTATAAATTGGGACATTACTCTTATTTTTTCTATATATTTGACTCAGTTTTCTCTATGTCTAAAAAATGAAGCCTCATCAAGGGAAACTTGCTTCAAAATATTTTTTACAAATTACTATTGTTAACCATTTCCCCCATTTATCCTCTCTCCTTTCATCCTGTCATTGCTCAAAAGTGTTTTGGTACTGACTACTGCATCCCCCAATGAGTCATCTCTTTTATCACCCTTCCCATTTTTCAATATCCCTATTTTCCTGAAGGGTAAGATTGATTTCTTTACCACTATTGAGTATATATGTTATTTCCTATATGAGCCAATTCTGATGAAAGTTTCACTCACTCACCCTCTCACTTCCCTACCCTTTAACTGTAAAAGCTGTTTCTTTTTTTTTATTGTGGTAAGTTTATTTATTTTAATACACATTGCTTTATGAATAATGTTAGAAGAGAAAAATCAGAGCAAAAGGGGAAAAATAGGAGATATAAAAAACAGAGAATGGAACATAGCATATGTTGATTTAAATACAGTTTCCAAGGAAACCAAGCCAAGATGGAGAACTGCAGACAGCATTCTCTGTGAGCTCCTGAGACCTTCCCTCAAACCCAGGCAAATTGAGCCTCCAAACTGGTTTTGGAGTGAGGGCTCCACCAAACACTTGGACTACTATGCACTTCTATCACCAATCTACTTTGAAAAAACTCTGGAGAAGGTTAGCCTCAGGAGAATCGGCCGTTGGCCAGATCAAATGCCAGCACACCCAGGGCGGAAGTTGGGCTGTGGCAGAGGCGGATTTTAGGCACCCAGGAAGCCCCTGGGAGATGCCTGGGCCACTTTGCTCTGCTTGCGGGCAGGTGCTTTGGCAGATCTGCCTTTGGTAAAGGGTGGATTGAGAGCAACTGAAAACATGGTCCTAGTGCAGATCTAGCTTCCCAGCCTCAGACCTTAAGTCAACTTGGCAAACTGCCCCAGGGCAAATTGAAACTGCAGCAGAATGCCCTGCTGGTGACTGATACCTCAGCTCAAAACCATGAGTAAGAAGCAGAAGAGAGCTCTCACCATAGACAGCTTTTACGGAGACAAAGTAGAGAAGTCCCCAGATCCTGAGATTCTGAAAACAATCCCAGATGAAGCCACAAAGGTGGACTTAAGCTGGTCTCCCTTTCAGAAGGCTTACCTGGAAGATTGCATAAAGAATCTCAAAAGAGAGCTAGAAGAAGAATGGGGAAATACATTGATATTAGTGAAAGAGATATCAAAAACTGGAATACAGGACTGGTGAATTGGAAAAAGAAAACAATTCACTGAAAACCAAAATTGGTGAATTGGAAAAAATCACCAATTCACTGGAAAATAAAAATGGTGAATTGGAAAAAGACAACAATTCATTGAAAAACAAAATTGGTGAATTAGAAAAATACAACAATTCACTGAAAAATAAAACTGGCAAAATGGAAAAAGAATGTATTGAATCAAGAAATTCAACTGGCCAGCTACAAAGGGAGCAAAATAACATAACTTCAAGAAATAATACTTTAAAAATTAAAATTGAACCAATAGAAGTAAATGACTCACTAAGACTCCAAGAATCATTCAAACAAAAACAAAAAAAATGAAAAAATAGAATAAAATATGAAATATCTCCTAGGAAAAACAACTGACTTGGAAAACAGATCCAGGAGGGACAATCTAAGGATTATTGGACTCCCTGAAAGCCACGATTAAAAAAAGAACCTTGATGCTATCTTCCACGAAATCATGAAAGAGAATTGCCCTGATGTTTTAGAATCAGAAGGCAAAATTGGCATTGAAAGAATTCACCAATCACCTCCAGAAAGAGACACTCAAATTAAAACCCCAATGAATATCGTGGCCAAATTTCGGAACTATCGCATCAAGGAAAGGATATTACATGCAGCTAGAAAGGAACAGTTCAAATACCGAGGAACTGTAATTAGAATTACACAAGATCTGTCAGCTTCCACATTAAAAGATTGAAGGACCTGGAATCAGATATTCTGAAAGGCAAAAGAATTTGGATTACAGCCAAGAATAAGTTATCCAGCTAGAATGAGCATCTTCTTCCAGGGAAGAAGATGGTCATTCAATGATACAGGAGAATTTTGCCTATTTCTAATGAAAAGACCAGATCTGAACAAAAAAATCTGACCTCCAAATACAGAACTCAAGAGAAGCAGAAAAAGGTAAAAAGGAAAGAACTCTTGAGAACTATATTTCTACTATAGGTATCCTTAAAGAATGGGGGTATAATTTGATTTTTCTTTGATAATAATGGAAAAGAAATTAGAGGTGGAAGGGATAACATAATGAAAAAAGGGGGTGGGGTGGGGAAAGGAGGCAAAATAAAGTAAAAATAAAGGAGGTAAAATAAGGCAAAATCTCATAAAGAGACATAGAAGATCTAATATATTTGAGGGAAAAAAGGGAGGGCAATGAGTATTGCGTAAACCTTACTCTCATTAGATTGGACTCTAAGAGAGTATATCAGACACATTTGGCTTCAAAGAAAGGCCTGACTCTCTTTCTGGGAAGGTGGGAGGGAAAGTAGAAAAGGAAAGGGATAAACTAATAGAAGGATTAAGGGAAAGGAATAAAGGGGAGGGAGGGATTCTAAAGGGGGGAGGGCTATTGGTGGGAGGTGGTCATCAAAAATAAAGTACTGGGGAGGGGGAAGGGAGAGAGGAGAAAGGGAAGAGAAAATCATAACTCTGGGTAAATAAGATGGCAGGGAATACAGATATAGTTATTTTAACTGTAACTGTGAATGGGATGAATTCTCCCATAAATGGAAGCTGGTATCAGACTGGATTAAAAACCAGAATCCTACAATATGTTGTTTACAAGAAACACATCTAAAACATAGAGATATATACAGAGTGAAGGTAAAAGGCTGGAGCAGAATCTTCTATGCTTCAGGTGAACAATGAAAGGCAGGCATAGCAATCCTTATCTCGGATCAAGTAAAAACAAAAATAGATCTAATTAAAAGAGATAAGGAAGGAAACTATATTTTACTAAAGGGTAACACAGACAATGAAGCAGTATCAATACTTAACATATATGCATCTAGTAGTATAGCATCCAAATTCCTAGAGGAGAAACTACCAGAGATGCAAGGAGAAATAGACAGTAATACTATACTAGTGGGGGATCTCAACCTTGCTCTCTCAGAATTAGATAAATCAAATCACAAAATCAATAAGATAGAAGTTAGGGAGGTAAACAAAAGGCTAGAAAAGTTAGGTATGATAAATCTCTGGAGGAAATTGAATGGTGATAGAAAGAAGTATACTTTTTTCTCAGGGGTTCATGGAACTTATACAAAAATTGATCATGTGTTAGGGCATAAAAACCTCAAAATCAAATGCAGAAAGGCAGAAATAGTAAATGTATCTTTCTCAGATCATGATACAATAAAACTCACATGTAATATAAGGCCAGGAGAAAATAGACCACAAGTTAATTGGAAATTAAATAATCTAATCCTGAAGAATGAATGGGTAAAAGAGCAAATTATAGACACAATCAATAATTTCATCCAGGAGAATGAGAACAATGAGACAACATACCAAAATTTGTGGGACACGGCTAAAGCAGTTATAAGGGGTAATTTTATATCTCTAGATCCTTACTTGAATAAAACAGAGAAAGAGAAGATCAATGAACTGGGCTTATAACTAAAAACCTAGAAAAAAGACCAAATTAAAAACCCTCAATTAAATACCAAATTCAAAATTCTGAAAATTAAAGGGGAGATCAATAAAATTGAAAATAAGAAAGCTATCGAATTAATAAATAAAACTAAGAGTTGGTTTTATGAAAAAAAACAACAAAATAGGTAAGCCTTTAGGTAATTTGATTAGAAAAAGGAAAGAGGAAAATCAAATTGTTAGTCTCAAAAATGATAACGGAGAACTTTCTTCCAATGAAGAGGAAATTAGAGTAATAATTAAGAGTTTCTTTGCCCAACTTTATGCCAATGAATTTGATAATGTAAATGAAATGGAGGAATATCTACAAAAATATAGATTGCCTAGGTTAAGAGAAGAGGAAATAAATTATTTAAATAGCACCATTTTATAAAAAGAAATAGAACAAGCTATAAATCAACTCCCTAAGAAAAAATCTCAAGGGCCAGATGGATTTACATGTGAATTTTAGCAAACATTCAAAGAACAATTAATCCCAATACTATATAAACTATTTGAAAAAATAGGGAAAGAAGGTGTACTACCAAACTCCTTCTATGACACAGATATGGTGCTGATGGCTAAACCAGGTAGGGAGAAAACTGAGAAAGAAAACTATAGACCCATTTCCCTAATGAATATTGATGCAAAAATTTTAAATAAGATTTTAGCAACAAGATTACAGAAAGTTATCCCTAGGATAATACACCATGACCAAGTAGGATTTTTACCTGGAAAGCAGGGCTGGTTTAATATTAGGAAAACTATTAGCATAATCAATTATATCAATAACCAAATTAATAAAAACCATATGATTATCGCAATAGATGCAGAAAAAGCCTTTAATAAAATCCAACACCCATTACTATTAAAAAACACTGGAGAGTATAGGAATAAATGGGCTTTTCCTTAAAATGATTAGTAGTATCTACTTAAAATCTTCAGCAACCATCATATATAATGGAGTCAAACTAGAACAATTCCCAATAAGATCATGAGTGAAACAAGGCTGCCCCCTGTCACCATTATTATTTAATATTGTCTTAGAAATGTTAGTTTTGGCAGTAAGAGAAGAAAAAGAGATTAAAGGAGTTAGAGTAGGTAATGAGGAAACTAAATTATCACTCTTTGCAGATGACATGATGGTATACTTAGAGAACCCTAGAGACTCAACTAAAAAACTACTAGAAACAATTCACACCTCTAGCAAAGTGGCAGGATACAAAATAAATCCACATAAATCATCAGCATTTTTATATATTACCAATAAAGTTCAGCAGCAAGAGATACAAAAAGAAATTCCATTCAAAATAACTGTTGATAGTATAAAATATTTGGGAATTTATCTGCCAAGGGATAGTCAGGAACTATATGAACTAAATTACAAAACACTTTCCACACAAATCAAATCAGACCTAGTCAATTGGAAAAACTTAAAATGCTCATGGGTAGGACGAGCGAATATAATAAAAATGACAATACTACCCAAACTAATTTACTTATTTAGTGCCATACCAATCAAACTCCCAAGAAATTATCTTACAGATCTAGAAAAAATAGTAGCAAAGTTCATTTGGAAAAACAAAAGGTCTAGAATTTCAAGGGGATTAATGAAAAAAAAGGCTGAAGATGGTGGACTTGCTGTACCAGATCTAAAACTATATTATAAAGCAGCGGTCATCAAAACCATTTGGTACTGGCTAAGAAATAGAGTAGTCGATCAGTGGAATAGGATAGAATCACAAGACAAACTAGGCAATAACTATAGCAATTTGGTTTTTGATAAACCCAAAGACCCCAGCTTTTGGGATAAGTATTCACTATTTGACAAAAACTGCTGGGAAAACTGGAAACTAGTGTGGAAGAAATTAGGGCTTGACCCACATCTAACACCACATACCAAGATAAGATCTAAATGGGTTCATGATCTGGATATAAAGAGTGATTTTGTAAACAAGTTAGAGGAACATAATATAGTTTACCTCTCAGACCTGTGGAGATGGAATAAATTTATGTCCAAAGAAGAACTGGAACTTTTAATTGAAAACCAGATAGATAACTTTGACTATATTAAGTTAAAAAGTTTTTGTACAAACAAAATCAATGCAGACAAGATTAGGAGGGAAGCAATAAATTGGGAAATCATCTTTACATTTAAGGGTTCTGATAAAGGTCTCATCTCTAAAATATATAGAGAATTATCTCATATTTACAAAAATTCAAGCCATTCTCCAATCGATAAATGGTCAAAGGATATGAAGAGACAATTTTCAGATGATGAAATTAAAACTATTTATAGTCATTTGAAAAGGTTCTCCAAATCACTCTTGATCAGAGAAATGCAAATCAAGACAACCCTGAGATACCACTTCACACCTGTCAGATTGGCTAAAATGACAGGAAAAGTTAATGATGATTGTTGGAGGGGATGTGGGAGGGCTGGGACATTGATGCAGTGTTAGTGGAGCTGTGAACGGATACAGTCATTCTGGAGAGCAATTTGGAGCTATGCTCAAAAAGTTATCAAACTGTGCATACCCTTTGACCCAGCAGCATTTCTGTTGGGCTTGTATCCCAAAGAGGTCATAGAGGAAGGAAAGGGCCCCACATGTGCAAGAATGTTTGTGGCAGCCCTTTTTGTAGTGGCTAGAAACTGGAAACTGAATAGATGCCCTTCAATTGGAGAATGGCTGAATAAATTATGGTATATGAATACTACGGAATATTATTGTTCTGTAAGAAATGACTAGCAGGACTATTTCAGAGAGGCCTGGAGAGACTTGCATGAACTGATGTTGAGTGAAATGAGCAGAACCAGGAGATCATTATACACTGCAACAACAATACTATATGATGATCAATTCTCATGGACATGGCTCCCTTCAACAATGAAATGTTTCAAACCACTTCCAATTGTTCACTGAAGAAAGCCATATACACCCAGAGAGAGGGATATGAAATGTGGACCACAACATAACATTCTCATACTCTTGATTGATGTTTGCTTACATTGTGTCTCCTTTATCTGATATGTCTTTTGTATAGATAAGATTTTTCTTGTGCAACAATGATAAGTTTGGAAATATGTATACATATATTTGATTTGTCAAGTATTTTAACATAATTAACATGTAGTGGATATCCTGCCATCTAGGGGAGGGGTGGGGAGTTGGGGGGAAAAATTTGTAACAGAAAGCTATGTAAGGGTTAATGTTGAGGAATTACCCACACACGTTATACAAGTAAAATTAAATTAAAAAAAATAATAAACTTCAAGGTGGAAGGGATCTTACAGCATCATCAAACTCAGCTCATTCATTGTACTCTGAAGAGGATGTTCCTTTGCTATCCAATAATTCCATGATGAACTGGTTTTAGGATGATGAAAAAATTAAGTTCAGAGAGAAGTGATTTTCCCATAATGTTCTAGTTCTGCCCCATTTCTTTCCATATTTCCAATAAATTCATAGGACATTCATAATAGGGTCAATTTCAGTTTTAAAGACTGATTCTTCAACTATTTCAGATAGCTACCAAGTCAATCAATCCATCTGGTTTAAATACATATGAATCCTTTTTTTCAACCCATATATGTCACAAGGCAGTTAAGTAGTTCCATGAAAATAATGCTGGGTCTGGAGTAAGGAAGTCTCAATTTTCTGAGTTTAAATTTAATCTGAGACATATACTAGTTGTATGACATTGGAGAAGTTACTTAACCTTCTTTGCTTCAGTTTCCTCACCTATAAAATGAACTGGAAAATGAAATAACAAACTATTCCAGCATATGTGCCAAGAAAACCCCAAATGGGATCATGAAGGGTTGGACATGATTGGAAAACAACTGAATAATAAACTACCGAGCAACATGTCATAGTTTACTTACTGTTTGTCATTTTATCATCCTTCATGTCCTTTCTAATTTTCCAATTTGATAGGGAAGGGTGAGGGATATGAGATATAGACCACTAGATACAGGTCATTATCCCACCTTTATCTGATACATAGCTAGATTAAGACAATTGGACGTGACCCCCCTGGGAAATCTTAAGTGAACTACTCTAGGTAGGGATTCATTCTGATTAGGAGTATACTTGGTTCTTTTTCTTTGGTCATCATGACTTGCAGAATCTCAAAGCTGGAAGGAGCCTTAGAGACAAAAGGATCCAAGACATAGCTGAACAAGTATTCCATCTATAATATCTCCAACAAGTAATGAGACAACCTTTGCTTAAAGACTAGTAGTAAGATATGACCCATCCCCTCCAAAGTATAGTTATATTCTACTTTTGAGGAGATTTAATTACCAGATTTTTTTTTCCTTTTTGTCAGTCTAAACCTTCTTTGATGTAACACTGTATTTGCGCATAGTTCTGCACTCTAGGGCCTAATACAATGAGGCTCCCTCTTTCCTATGGCTGCACTTTTGAGCCTTCTCTTCCCCCAAATCATTTTCAGTAATTCTTCCATCCAGTTCCACAAAATAGGAGAATTCATTACTATTCAATGCAAAATTATGGGAAAGAAGTAGTTATATTTTTATAGCAAATGCTTTGAAAGACCCAAGATTCTAATTCCTATCTACATGAAGGATCTGAGTGGATATGATAAGCAGATATTTGATTCTTTCTTGTAAATCTCAATATTAATAAAAGAAACCCTGAAGAAGACTAAAGTAAGCTGGGCAACAGGAACCAGAGGAATGAGACAGCATGTTTTGTTTGGATTTATAAGTGAATTGCTATACAATTGGCAAGATAATCCCAAATAAAATCTTTTATCAGCAGTACTGTCAAGAAGTTTGTATTGATGCTTAATATCCAGCAAAGGTGCTCAGTGTGTGATACTCTAATGAAACCATTTATCTTCCTAGAAATCAATTAAAAGTTAATTAAAATTGTTAATAAGAAAAATCACACATTTCTTTCCCTCTTGTAGTACATCAAAGCAATAAATAGCCATAGGTGCATCTTTATAATGATATGTCTGTAGTTAACTTGTCTTTGTAATCAACATCTTGCTATGAGGCCTGAATTGTGACTGCTGATATTGCAGCCACTTCTATTAGAAAGTAGGTTGGTATTACCCAGTAGATCAGGACCTCAGTAAATGAGATATTGGAAAATCACCAACAAAAGGCACTGGACAAAAAATCACCAACAAAAGGCACTGGACAAAAAAGCCTAAAGTCTTGAGAATTCAGTGAGGGAGAGCCCATATATAAGAACATTATGATATTTTAGGAGAACAATAGTCTAAGATGAAGTATATTGTGGAGACATAGTGTACAAAATAGGTGGT